>JAGDQP010066134.1:0-11320 GCA_022664845.1 Lepisma saccharinum | reverse complement strand
AACCGTTTCGCGCAATGGCAGAGTCATCATTGAAACATTTTTACGGTTATTCAACCGTTTCCGCAATGGAAGAAACCACCATAGAAACACTTTTATGGTGATTCAACCGTTTCAGCAACGACAGTCACCGTAGATTTTTTTACGGTGATTCAGCGTAACGGCAGAGTCGCCATAGAAACATTTCTACGGTGGTTGAATCGTTTTCGCAACGACAGTCACCAAAGAAATTTTTTAAGATGATATCACGGTCGACAATGTTGCTAGTAATATACACCGAAAAATCGACGGAATATTTTACGGTGAACGATCTCTGTTGAATAATGATAGAACATTTTTTTTAGTAAACAGATTTATCACTGAACGAAAAACAGAATAAGCGTAACACAATACTCCCTATTGGGTCACTATTTCAACGAAAAGTCATTTTTTTTACCGATGGTCACTAAAAATACCATAATTTTATAAAATGGTCACTAAAGTGACTTTATTTCTTCAAATTAATCGAATTCGCTTGAAGACACTTTAAAATAACTTAAACATGTGAGCCAACTTTTGAGTGTAATGACCAAATGCCCTTTCAATTAAAAATTGTATGATTTATTTTGGATAAATACCTTTAAAGTTTGTGTTCACATTTATTCAGGATGTAGCTTTTGGATGTAGCTTTTGATTATTGAGTCATTTGACTAGCACTTCCACAAAATGTCTGAAAATGCAGCCTTTTTGGTTTATCCATTCACAATGGACAAACCTCCAAAATAAGGAGAATTTAATAATAAGACAATTTCGCTACGCTCATCTAATGAGAAATATATCGAGTGGCGTTCTTTCTGTCTAGAGCTTGTGGTTCATGATTTGCACGTTAACATTTTCTGTTCGATAAGATAATACTGAAGAAAATGAGTTTTTACAGACTTTTCTTTAGTTCACAATGGTTCGTGGAGCCCTAAAATTTTGCAACGTTAAATTAACTCATTTTCCGACGTTATATAATGATGAAATTTTGCACAGCGATATAAGTCGGGTGGCAATACAATATTCTATTTTTACTTTCATATATATTTATATATTTAAAAAAAAAACATTCTTTAATATCTTTTTAATATGGTCTTCTTTATCCTAAAATAAATACTAGCCTGCAACGATGTTGCGTTTGACTGGTTGCAGAATTAGGGTTACAAAACATTAGCTTGAGAAAATAAACATCCGAACACCAAAATAACTTTAAAAAATAATATACATTTTTAAAGATATACTTTTCTTAAATAATTTGTAATAAAAAGTAAAAAAAAAATGTTTATTCATGACTATAAAGAAAACATGTGGGGCGTTTTCATATACGGTCACTTAAATTCTTGAACTGGGTGCCCCATGCTTTTCTTTTTAGTCATGCGTAAACATTTTTTTTTTTACACTTTAGTACGAATTGTTTAAGAAAGGTATGTATTATTATTTTTTGTATGTAAATAAGTTTTTTGTAGTATTTCTTCTCTGTAAATGAGAAGATGATGACCAGGAATATAAAGGAAATCTAAAACAGAATAATAGTTTACTATATGATGGAAAAAAGTGTTTGCCTGTAAATTAATAAAAATTCATTGAGATAGAATATATTAAAATTAAGTTTTTGTTTGTCTATACATATGAATCAATAAGCTAGAATTATGCTATTCTCGCATTTTTAAAACTGTTTTGTTCATCATTTAACAAAATATATTTTTTATTCTAAATTTACAAATTGCGACTACGTGTTAGACAAGTAAACGAATAATTTCTTTCTATTCGCAAGCACTGTCTCTTCCAGAAGATTTTGATCGTAAGGGTCGTGGGTGGGCTCACGAAAATGATAATGCATAATGACTCCAATTTGCTAAAATATAACTATAATATTATTAATATGTCCTTACGAGACCCAAGATAATCTTCAATGTGCTGTATATACGTATTCCAGTATTTTTATGAGTAATACAAGTGTTGAGACTAATTCTTTCGGAGGGGCTGTAAAAAAACTCCGGCGGGCAAAGTCCCCTCGAAAACAAGCCTGAAAGAAACATTATTTGCAATCTAAACAGAATATAGAAAATAATATGCATTAGAACATAACATAGATAACTGTGGTTTCTGCTCTTGCGTAGTCCATGCTTATACAGTAATTGTAGCCCCATCTATTATTACTCAGGATATCACAACAACTATTATTATCAATATGAGATAATTTAGTGACCAATTCTTGCTCGTGTTGTAACAAATTAAAAGAAAAGAAACATTAAATGTGGAGGCCATACCTCATCCAGTATTCAGCTTAAATGTTTTTAAAAGTGGAAAATAATATTCTGAAGTTATTTTTTAATATATACAAAGTAAACATCAAAATATGTCTTGTCACATTTTCTCTTGGAAACAAGTAATTTTGAACACACGTAAAAACAAGTACTTAGTAGATAATTCGAAAATTAGTTGTTGAAATTATTGCATTTATGGCAAGAAATGAAACATTATAGTTACAATATTAACCAGCCTTGTCTTGGTTGGGGATATTAAATAAAAGAAACATATGTGTTACATAATAAGATACTATTTAATAATGATTGTCGCAAAATCAATAATATTCTTACTCTCTTCTAGTTACACGGACATTAATATATTGAGGCACACTCCTATAAAATGTATGTAAATGTACTAAAAGTGATACAAGGTCACTTTCTGGTCACATTTTAATTGCAAAAGTCACTAAAACGTAACTGTTTATAATAATGTGGTCACTATTTCAACTAATGTCAGTTTGCATTCTTGGTGGGGCATTGGTAACAGTTTCGACACTGACCCGTATTTTCCTAAGATTTATCACTTGAGCTCAATCATAACCACCACCAAAAGTGATGAGCCTGATCTAGGCACTGGTACTGTGTCGAAACTGTTACGCTTATCCTGTTTACCGTTTAGTGATAATGTACAACCTTCTCAGAAGTAAACATACTGATAGGGCAGAAAAAAGTTCTAAATTTCTCTCTTCCTTCATGGTTAGATTGTAAAAATATATGCACATGCAAATTTGGAGAACTTCAGTGCAATTACTTTGGGAGATTTCGATGTTATAATAGTAAGATTCTTGTTTCTGGAGAGTGAAGAAAAAGTGTGGAAATATCCTTATATTTGTGGAGATTAGAAGCAAAATCTGCAATCTCCACTCCAGAAAATTTTACGGGAGAGCCAAAAGAAAATTTACGGTGGTAAATGTAATCGTACGTAACGTCCCCATAGCATCGAACCAAATATCAAGGAGTTCATTTATGAAAGACACTCAAAGAACTGAATTACTGAAATCTCATATAAAAGAAAATTGTTATTATACTATTTCTATAAAATTGTAACGACAACAAGTTACATAAAGTAAGAATGCATGTAACAAGCAAACATGACATTATGAAAGTGTTGTATAAGCATCCATTATGTAATGTAAACAGAACGATTATAGCAGTGACTTTTCCGGATAGTGCGCAGGAAAAGAAAAAGGTACTTGAATTCCATTGGCCATCGTTTCCTTGTGTCTCGCTGACCAATTGAGAATCTCTGCACCCAGAATTGGGGAAACAAAGTGTAATAAGTAATACTTGTATCTACAAGAGACAGTTCTCGAATTAATCACGACAGATACACATCGAACAGTACTTAGTGTAACAGTATCTATATAGAAGTTTCCTGTGGTCTATCTGGTAAGTCGGATATACGCTGTACTATGTATTTCAAACTTAAGACTTAAATCTTTGACTATCAAAATCTCCCGCTCAATTATTTACTGTTGCTACATCCTCTAACTTGACCCCAGTATCAAGAAAGACGAATCGTGTGTTCTTTACGTGGTGGATTGCTGGGTACATTTTTTATTTTTCTCTTCTTTTTCCCAGATTCTTTTTAGAAACACCAACACCACTCGATATGGGGCAATGATGCTGGAGTTTCAAATATTCTTTTTTTATATTTATTTTCTTTAAAATCTTTCCTTCTTGTATTGACTTCATAGGATATTCATAATGTTTACCAAACTCTGCCAATACGGCTAACCACTACAAGCTTCCCTTCGCTATAATTACAACATCGATTCAAATACAGCCTGAATATCAAACATGGAATATTTCAACAATGCAAGGCAAACAATTTAGCACTTCCTGCCGCTATATGCAAGACAAGCATATCCATGATCAATAACAATACAGACCAACCTAGCAGACAAAGTACAAAGTCCTTTAACTTCTCTCCTTTCCCTCTGTTACTTCTTTTATTTTTCCTCAGTAACTATGCATAACTCAGGCTAGAAAATCTGAGATATTGGTAACATAATATATTTAGGTTAAAAAGTTACTGTTATTTGCTGAGTGTAGTTTTAAGTTGCTAAAGCATATACAATTATTTAATAAGTGTTATATAGGAACGGCTTCTTTGGGTGCTGACAATCGCGAGAGACGCAGCAAACATAGAAGCTTTTTTTCAATATTCCTTTTAAGTTAAAATCAGTTACATATCAAAGCATAGATTAAATTATTAGTAAACAAGATGCCAATAGTAACCCACCGCCGGATGGTGACAAAGGTAAACCAAATACACCCCCACAGGCACGCCCAACCAACTGCTAAATCCCAGACAGACTATCAACACGCCTACATATCATAAAGACCAGTTATTTAACGATTTTTTTAAACGAAATTTGAGCTAATTTCACAAATAAATTAGTGGGATCTGACAGACGAAAAGCTTCGGCTGAATGATGTGCCTGTCTGAATGACACATCCCTTGATATATTTTTGTTCTTGCATGCACAACATGATTTGAAAAATATGACTTTTGAGCAATTAACAGAAGAAATACCATACCAACTTAGGCCTTCATCACATGCGGTGGAGATCGAATCTATATTAAATGACCACATTCATTCAGAATACCAAAATGCAATACTATATTTAATTAGTAAGAAGAAACTGATTGACTCTACCTGTCCAAATATAGATGTGAAGAGGCAAGTTTACTTATTTTTTGTAGGTTTGAGGCCGTCGCACCTCTACCAAGTATCTCTGCAGCAGTACAATTCAATTTTGGATTTAAAAACAGCACTAGAGAAACTCGTATACAGAGATTGACAAACAGCGGCAGTGGGAGAAGGAATCAACACATAAAAGGCTAACGGAAATGTACTTTAATCACCCACCTAATACGTGGAGTTTCCATAATCAGGGGGCGAACCCCCAAAATCAAATGCAGGTTGAAGCAATGCCGAATATACAATTTAATCAAATGTATATATTTCTTAGCGCCAATACAAATTACATGGACTCGGCAAACTCCCGAGGAACTTGTACTTGCCATCACCAGGTGACAGCACAAAACGTCTGCGACTTTATGAGCAGCCAGGCGACCAACTCTCTGTTGGCAAAGCGGAAAATATGCCGCATACAAGTATAGATGTACTCAGAAGGCACGTTGCAGGAAGAGATTCGCCCAAAAAGTTGGACATACAGGGCATCACAAGATAAACTCCAAATCTTGACCCTCCAAGTCAAGCAACTTAGAATCGATCATCTTAGAAACATACAAGCAGTCAGTTACATAGCCAGAGGGGGCAAGTCCCCCAAGCAAAAAGGATACCTCTCAAGGCGCAACAATTCACAAAATAATTACCTTAACACAGCCGACAGATACCAATACAACAATGGCTACAACCCAATTAACCAGTATAGCCAGAACCAGAGCCAGAATAGAGGCAAATCAAGGGAGAGGGAGAGAGCAACAGGTCGACAGTCGGGCAACAGACCATAAAACAATAGAGGCAATGCAAACAACAATCAGCTTACATATGTAGTCGAAATCCCACCAGCGACGAAGATTGTTGAAACTAAGGGCGGAGGTAATGGCCAAAAGTTGTCCCTCACATAGTACCAAGGCTAATTTGCCCCAAAATTAGTAGTATGTGATTTATACACGACACAACTTTTGGAAAACCACAAAACAAAAACTATTTTTACATCAATAAATGGTCGAAAATAAGAACAAATTTTAGACACCGGTTCAAGCTTGTCAATTTTAGGCAATAATTTTGTACCAACGGGCGCAAAAATTATAAAAGCAAGAACGAGGATAAAGGGAATTTAGAACAAAGTTATTCATTAAATACAGGAGTGATGTTAAACAGAAATTGTGGGAGCAACTTTATCCCATTTTTTACATAATTCCGATAGAATCAACTAATCCAATTTTCGGGATGGACGGATTGAGATTACACAGAGGTAAGCTCGACCTAGACGAAAACACGTTTGCCATATATCCTAGTTAAAAACCATACCAACAAGCAAAAAATGCCACCGTGTTAGTAAATTGGTAAACGGGTTAGTGAATTGAGCCAAGAACGAAAGGTGAAAGTTGAGCAACAACTTTATGCATTTTGTGACGTTTTAGTGTACGATCAGAGCGACATAGGTTTAGTAAGAAACTACGTTCAGAAACTCGACATTCACCCGTCGATACGCCGGTTTGCACATAAGACAAGGGAAATCCCACTTCATATATTACCACAAATTAAAAAAAACTTGTGGACGATTTAATAGCGACCGGTGTACTAAAAGAAGGGATGGATGACTACATGTGAAGAGCAGTTTTGGTTTAAAAAAACAAAAGGTAAATATCGAATTAAGGTTGATATGAGATACCTCAACCGGTTTTTTACAAGCAATCTGATGTGCAGCCGTCTATTAAGTCGACTTTTTATAAACAAACAGATTAAAAATACATGATCAACATAGATATAAATTCGCCATTTTATTCAATTAAGGTATATGAAGAATCAGAAAAGTTTCTAAGCGTCAGAATTCAGCCTATATGCGCGTTTTTCCTGACTTGTTTGCCAATGGACATCCTTTCTTCGTCCAGCGCCCTTGGATACGTCATGAATAGGCTTACCAAGGATCTAGAGCAAAACGGTCATCTTCTACGCTGATGATCTCCTCCATGGCCCAGAATTTCCAAGAGTCCTTGAAACACTGAAAAAGTTATTCCAAAATTTCGTGAAACAGGAATTAATTTAACAATTTCAAAAGAAAAATCCTTTTACTCTAAATTATATGTCTTTGGGTTCGAAATCACCCCCAAAAGAATACAAGTATCGGAGAAAATTAGGGACGCTATAAGCAATTTTACGTCCTCAAGAGATATCAAATCTCAACGTAAGTTTATCTGATTGTGCAACTTTTACCGCCAACAGACTCCACGCATGGCGAAATTACTAGCACCTTTGCTACCCATCGTAAAGAAAGGTACAATATATAAATTGGAACAGGTGCATGAACGTTGTTTTACGGATATGAAAAAGATCTTGGCAAACAGCATTTCTTTAGTTCACTATTATCCTTCAGCTCCAATCTGTATCTACAGTGACGCAGAAGACCTCGGGGGGGCTATTTTTCAATAGAACCCCCGAACGGGACGATGGACGGCTCTAGTCTTCTGTTCAAGAAAATTCGGCGACGCAGAAAGAAGAAAAAGTACTTTAGAACTTGAAAGTATAGCCGCCATATAAATTCTGATTTTTTTCTTTTCATTTTAGTATAGAAAAATTTGAACTTTTTACCGACTCGAGATCATTTTTGATGGGAAGAAGTGCAAAAGATCCACATTGTAGGCTTGCGAGAGCGTATGCATTCTTCAATGAATACGATTTCAAACTACACCATTGTTTAACAGTAGAAAACCTCGCAGATATTTTCACTCTAACATGAACAATCCAAAAGAAGAAGAAGAAGAAAACGATCTACTCGATGTAACAGAAGAAAAGTGCACCGCTGAGACCGAGGAACAACCAAGGAACAACAAAAAAAACTACATGTGAGAACTGAAGTTTGGAAGAAAATTACGAAGTCTTTGAACACACAAGATGACCGAATCAACGACCCCGCAAATGCAAGGGACCCACAAGTAAAAACACATTCTCAAAAAGTATCAACTTTAAAGGAGCCCTATTTCAGGACTTACAATTGGAAAGATGGCAGCGCAGTGAAAAATTATAGAGGCATTGGAAAACACACAGTCTGTAACAGACCAAAAACTGTTAAGATAATGTAAATACTACAAATTTATACAAGGCGTTTTATACAGTCTGCCACATAAGAACAATGGAAGAAAAACATCAAACAGCTGTGTATTCCACAGTAATTGTAAGATGTATGGTTTGATCCCATACACACTTTAAAAAACACCTACCATTTAGGTTTGAAGAAAACACACTTTTCGGCCACAAAGAAATATTATTTTAAACAAATGAAACTGTTTCTTTCCACGAAGATCCGTTTTTGTGAGGTATGTCAGGGAAATAAGTATGTAAGAAAACTTCCACCTTTCGAGCTGCAGCATTTTTGGATACAACCTATCAATTTGACACTTCGGGTCCTGATCCGATTTCATACCAAAACCATATGCATAATCTAACAGCAACGGACGAGGGCCCTAGGCTAGTTATTTCAAGGGCCGTGCCTGAGTTAACGGTGAAAAGCATTTGCGACTTCATTTATAATGACATTGTATTAAAATTCGGTGTTCCAGTCACGCTGAAAAGTGATAGACATATGGCATTTAAAAGCCACCACTACATTGAACTTTGTAACATGTTGGGTATAGCCCCACACCATTCCCTCGCCTGCGTCCTAGTGACATCGGCCTTGTAGAATTGACACATAGTCATACCGAATCTATGATCAAAGCAAGAATATCCCAAAATGGCGGAGACCAACGTTTATGGGACACTAACTTGAACGAAATCATTCATTGCATTAATTTAGCACATCGTCCTTCACTTGGATTCAGTGCTTATTGTATTACATATGTTTTCCAGCCAAGAGATATAACAGACTATGCGACATCCCGGAAAATACAACCCGCCTAGCAAACATGAACGAAGATAGACAGGCAGTTACTAGAAACCTTGAGCGGGATTTCCACAGGCAAAATAAATATTACGAAAGGAAAAGATCTCAACACGAGTATAAAAATGACGACCAGGTCTTCGTATTAAACTGATCATCCAAGAAAGACAATATGAAATCATTTACTTCACCTTTCAGCGGTCTTGCAACGGTCGTTGCCAAAGTACATAGCAACGGATATAAGCTAAAATTCAAGAACGCAAGTGGTGATTGGATAACAGTCGTAGTGGCCGTGAAACGTTTTAGACCCTTTTAAGAAAACGTAAACTTTTTAGAAGACTATGGAATACAGCTTATATAGAGGCAACACGGTAATGACAGTACCACCACAAGGTCATCTTTTAAAAAAAACATTATAAATTCTTTCTTTACTTTTTTAAATAATGCTTTAATTGTTCGGGAGATTTTTTCGGTTAAATGGCAGAGTGGTTCTCGGCCAAAATCATAGGAGCCCAATCATCGACAGAGAGTGTAGGAAATGGCCTCTCTCTCTCACGACCCGAAACCGAGGAATTTCGATCGAGCAATTAATAACATATATTCTTTTTTATTATTAAAGTATGCCTTCCTATTAAAGAAAATATCTACATTAGAGAAAGAATTAACATTAGAGTTCTCTTTTTCTGAAGAAAATCATACTACATTTCTAATTTTCTTACAAATTAACGTCAATATTTGAAGGATTTATTCCAAACTCAGGTAGAATGTATAAATATACAGTCAACGCTGAAACTCAAATTATTAGATTAACATTATGCTAAGAATAGGCTAAGAATAGACAATGCAGATTGCATAATTAGCGCATGACAGGCTTTAGCCATAGTACACGATGGTAGGTTATGATTGACGAGTTTCTTTTTTGTGCACAAATATAGTAACAGTAGGCCATTATAGCAACCTTTTTTCTTTCACTATCACTTTTCACGACGTGAAAACACATACTTTTCATATAAGTACGCAATCAACGTTTTCTTCTTTACACTACGGATTTTTGCTCCATGAGCCAGTTTTACAAGTTAAACAAAAGATATAAAGTACTTACGTTAGTGTAAAATCCAAAGGATCCTGTTTTTATTTCTCTGGATCCTTAAATATTGAAGATTGTGGAACTTCTCCACGTTGTCGTCTACACTATTATGCAATCTTTGGAAGAAAAACACCAAACGACCGCGTAAATCTTCGGGATCGTCCTCAAGTACATCCCCCCTTCCAAAAAAGAAATCGCGAACACGATTTTTGTTTTCTTCGGGCAATAACTCCCGAAACGTGTGATCTTCACAGTCGTATACACACAAAAATTTGCTAATTCTTGATAGACAATGATCAATGACTGTACGCGACGATAACCTGCCATATTATAACCAAAGTTACTAGCTAACTAGATAAGAAACTTCTTTTATTAATAAGATGCAATATTATACTTATGAGAAAATCCTGTGACGATCAGAAGTCACAGCAAACATAATACGCTGTCTCAGTACGTAGATGACAAGTTCAATGTCAACACTACTAGGTTAATGTAAAGAATTGCATGAACAACTAAGAATATATATGCTTGTGCTATACACATAAATAATTATGATTCTTTTTTTAAAAAAAGAAGACAATATATTATATTTAACAAAATATCAGTTAGCTTTTAAGATAAGACTTTAAGACACATTTTCTTTCTTTTATTCTAGAAAGAGAACATGAGCGCTACCAGCCTCGCTATTACAGCCCTTGCCTTTTCCATAAGCACGACAGGGTTGCCAACCGACAATTATCATGAAATTATCCTACCCCAATTTGGAACCATATTGATGAATAAAGAACTTGCAGTTAACTCCCACACAGATGTTTTCATAACAGCGAGATCCAAACTTAACTTGGAGACCACCTATCCTTCGAAAAAGAACTGTGTTGAGTGGAATGAAATCAGGAAAGAGATAAAAAGACACCAAAAAGCATTTTCTCGAAACATCGAAGACACTATTCCGTGTCACTTTAAAATTTTCGCTACACAAACCATTTCATGCGTAAACAATACACGTTCCAAGCGTAACATATTAAGTTTCCTCCTAGGAATAGGATCTTTTGTCCTAGGAATAGCAAATTTAGTCCAGCACCACAGATTAGCTTCACCAATAGAAGAACTCCGTCAATACGAGAATTTGTTAACTTCTGAGCTGAATACCATGAGAGACAACCTTAGTCAAGAAATTAAAATTGTAAAGAACGTTGTTCTCCAGGTGAAATACGCCTTCCTTGGGCTCAAAACGCATTGCTGGGCTCAAAACTAAATTACTCAAAAGCTTTTGTCAGTGGACTCAAGAATCAAGAAAACTAAGTGCACATTATTTGGCACAAAGTGAGATTAA
>JAGDQP010066132.1:0-11320 GCA_022664845.1 Lepisma saccharinum | reverse complement strand
CTTCACCCTGCAAACTCTGGTTCTGAGGATTGAAAGCCTCAGGCGTAATTAAGTTCCTATTTGTGTTGTCTTCTTTTATGTAGGAAGCAACAACTACACGTTGCTCTGGCACTTGCGTCACTTCTCTCAAGTTGAATTCAATTGGCCTAACCTCATTAATTGTAGCTCTTTCCCAAATTCGGGAAAGATTTATAGAATAGGGAAATTGGGGTTTCCTTTCGATTTAGTGTATTTCACTGTACATTCACACACTGATGATTTTCTTCTCTTAATTCATTGCACACGTCACATATTTCGTGATTAAAGTTTACAAATATCTTTATATTTATTATTAATGTGTTCAAAAAGGGGCAGTTTGCTGTGTAATTTACGAAATATTATTATTTTATTATTATATATTTTGAAGCGGTGAGATAGGGAGAACAAAAGTTGAGAAAAACCGGTTACAACTCTATATTGTAGGAAGATTTGTTTTACTTGTTCGTCACTTATTTCAAGTAGCAGAGTAAACACAACGGCCTGATATGAATTGTTTGTTTCTAATTGCACTGGCAATTCCTGAAGTAGAGCTCCTTCATAATATACTAATTTTCCTTGGCACGACCTTATTGCTGCTTCTGCTATATCCAAAGACATATTTGATAAAGCAAAATTTCTTGCAATTACAAAAGTCAACAGATTCTGACTGAGTTTCTTCCAAGTTAGATTGTTCCGCGATTGCTTCGTGAAAAGCTACAGTATTAATTTTGTTTGTGAGACTTCTGAGATTGATTCGCACTGTGTTTTTACGAACGATTACTGTGTTCATTATGTATACTGATTAGTCAAAAACCATACACTCAGCACACAACAACACTGAAGACAAATCCAACACACGGAGCACGAACTGAACACGTCTTGCTTGAGCAAGCTCAAGCCACGGTCTGTTTACTGAGCTACGGCGGCTCGGTATCATAACGAAATCCGAATACTAGGTCTTTCAATCTGCGACCGAAATCGCATGAATCAATTGGACCGGATATCCGAAACACCGAAGATTCGGATCTTCGAATCCGGGTTTCAAGTATCCGAATCCAGACCTGAGTTTCGGATCTTCGGACACGGATGCGAGTTTCCAATCTTCGGATCCGGATGCGTGTGTCGGATATCCGCCCATACAATTAATTTTACCTTTTCACCGCAGTCACGGTTCATTTGTTATTCCCTGTTGTTAATTTTTTGGTATTTCGGTATCGTTCGGTACCAGAAATGCATATAAAAATTAATTTCGGAGGGTGTCAATGGATTTGGACGGTTCAACTTAAAAGTCGGTACGAGTGTGAAAAGTACCCTAAATATAGATAATTACGTCTAAATTATGCTATGTTTTCCATATTAAAAATAATCTCGAGGTAGGGGTCAACACCCACCCCTAAATACATACGTCCATGAATACTTCCATATCGCTCAATATCATTGTTTCTTGGTATTTTGATATTGTTGGGTATTTCAATATTATTCGGTATATCGATATTGTTTGGTATATCGGTATTTCGTTTTTTTCGGTATTTTCGATATTTCGGTATTTTTGATATTTCGGCATTTCGATATCGTTCGGTATTTCGGTATATCGATAATTGTCGGTGTCCAAAACATACCGAAAGTTGGTATGAAATGCTCAATACCGAAAACCCCTAACTACTACTACTACTAATAGTAATAGTACTACTACTACTAATAATAATAATCATACAACTACAACTTCTACTACTACTACAAATAATGCTTATGCTACAACTAAGGGAAGGGCGAGCAAAGTGAAGCTTACGGCCAAAGTGAAATGTCATTTCCGAAAACACACAAGAGACCAAGACAGTGTTGGTACCAGTGATGAGAGCCAAGTGGCCTGACCCTACGACGTAATGGAAAATTACGCTAACTGCGTTGCGCACGAGTAAGAGGGAAAACGTTTGACACGAAAGGAAAAGTTTTTAGAAGACCGGGAAGAAGAGAGGTGCAGTTGCCGAGTATTCAATGGAAATAAGTATTCTATAGTCAGGTGAGTTAAGCATGATTTATAGTATAAATTGATGAAATGGCGTTGTGAAATATGACATATGTGAGGCGGAGGGGGGGGGGGAGAAGGGGTGAAAATGTGAAACGTGTTGAAGCGGGCAAAGAGGAAGTGTTCAACTGTGCCTGTGTACAGTATTCAAACAAGCAGTGTAGGGTTTATGCGAAAGGTGCTTGGTTAGTAAAATTTAAACAAGGAAGAAAGCCATTATTACACGATATAAACGACCGACAATATTATTGAAACAACGGTGTTGAGCAGTAACCTCGTATGTCGAAAATTTCAATTTTACAGTGGATCCAAGAACACCTCGATGCAGCCTATGAAATGAAGCGACATATGAGATTATTACGCTTCGCTTTGCGCCGTTATGTTTTCAATTCCACCCGTTATTTTTTACAGGTACCTGAAATAAATGTTTCTCTATCAAAATCCAACAAAATCTCATTTTCGTAGTTTTGCGACGTACGAAGTTACTGCTCAACACCGTCGCAATATTATTTCGCGGTGACAACAATGTTCTCTCTCACAAAGGAAAGTAATGCTTGTGATGTTGTAGCCTGTAAGTTGAGAGTTGCAACTTCGCTATTTGTGTTGTGCACGCGTCGGACAGTCAGGATCAAAATTATTTCCTTTTTTTTTCGAATAAGACTTTGGAATGGAAGGACCTGTTATGCTTGAGGACGGTGACACTCACATTAGTTTTCATAATGATTATTCCAAATTTGATGTGCTATGCCCAGAGGTATGGAACTAATGTGTACAATTAAATTTTTAAGACTAGTTGCTTAGACAGATAACTTGGAGGATTGGGGATTGGACACCCACAGTAGTTTTTGATTGTCTCGAATAATGCTTATGCCAAGTTAGATGCGGATGAGCCCAACGTAATTAAAGAAATAAAAATATTTTTACAGAATATAAGTTGATAACACTCACGACTTGGATGCTTGTGAACTGTGACACCACTGCATTTTTCTATTGTCATATATTGATGCCAATTTAGATATGGATAGGTCTAATGGAATGGTAGGAATTTTAAAAATTGAACTCTTAACATTAGTTGGCAACACTAAACTACTACATCAATTAAATCTGTTTTGGTGGCTTTGAGCTACTCTAGCCAATACTTTTTTTTTTGCTAAATGCGCTATCATGTGACCTAAAATCCAAAGCAGTAACACAAATCTCTTTTGCTATGGTTATAAGTTTAGTTTAACGAAAATTCCCTTAAATACTACAGATATGACGGAAAGGATTATTAAGTGATAGATGCTTATTAATATGTAAATATAAAACGAACTAGCTGACGAACCTTTAGTTTCTTCCGGAACAGTGTCCTCCATATTCCCAACATTTAATAACATAGGAGATGACATATTGTTTATGAGACTAATAAATTCAGTCACAACAAGCAGTTGGTTCAATCTAAAATACCACTTCTCAAAGAATACTGTCTGAAATGGCATATCGTGTGAGTCATAATTCTTGCACTTTCTAATGTCGATGTAAGAACATGAAATTGGCTGACTTTCTCTGAAATGAAAAAGATGGAAAATTGCTTTAAGCACGTGGAAACAGAATTTCAAAGCAACATGAAAAATTAAAAAAAAAAAAAAATAATTTTAAATACCATATAGAATCTTCTGGAGATCAAAAGTGTCTAACTACTGTCATCATCAGTCTAATTTAGCGCGAGAGTATCTAATGCAGCTCAGGTAATCTAATGGTTCAGAAAAACGTACTAATTTGTTATAGTGTTGGAACGCGCTTTTCCAAAGTCTACGAACAGGCAATACACACTTAATGGTCCCTCACGTAGTAGATTACAATGTAAAGATTTATTAACACAATGATTCCAGATCCAACTCTCATGGGGCAACACACAGTACGTAACATGGAAGTAAGACCCAAATGACCTTCTATTATTAATGGAATCAAACTGATGTGGCCAAGTGCTGACGACGGAAATGTTGGTGTTTTAGGTCAGCTGTTGTCATGGATATGGATCTTGTAGGCAAAACTCTGGATACTGGAGCCTTAAGGCTGGCGGCTTCTGGAGTCGAACTCTCACCACCAAAGTCTATTTATTCTACTAGATATTTCGGTAGCACTTTATGTAAAACGGTGAAATGTTATCTCGAAGCTTTCACTGTAGCCTTTAGATGTAGTACCGTAAGACCGAACTCGGAGTCAACTGATGTTGTTGACAGCTTGATTAACTCTGGATGCATGTTAGCAGATGTCGATCTCGACAGTGGTAACGGATCACACATTTGGAGCTAGAGGGCTTGGCGTTGTTCTCGTTCTGGTGATCGTTATTTATGGTGAAATTCGTCCAATCACAGATCATCTTGAGAGCTGGCTGGCGACGGGTAGGTGATTAAGTCAGCAGTTTGTGTGAATCGAGTTTCAAACTACTATCGAACAATCACCAATATTGCTTCCTCCAATCGTGACTTCTTTGAAATAAAAGGTTCTTGTCTTCACACTAATATGATACTTACATAATTGCTCATTCTTATACTTCTTAATGACGTAAATGTTCAGGTATTTACAAACCAATTTGAATCTGTAATTCACGTGTTACTTAGCTAAAGTATAACATTAAAAGGTTCATAGCTTAGATGAATGAATTTGAATTTATTTTAAGGCCTTTAGGCAACTTTGGCTTAGGCCGTATGGATGATGATGGGATGAATTGGTGGAATGAAGAAAGTGGGAGCAAACGGGAGAATCCCGAGAAAACCAATGCACAAGATGTTTGTCCACCACAAAGTTCAAATGGCATGAGCAGGGATCGATCCGACGACCCCTAGCATCAGAGGTGAGCGCTTTACCAACTTTTTTTTTAAATAAAAATATTTATTTATATTTAACAATTGCTACAAAAGGTACTATTGTACTAACATATTGTTATACATATAAATGATTATATTTTACGAACAAATGACGTTCTAATTATACACTTTTGTTTACAAAATTTGCAAATAATTTATAACATTGACATATTGGAACTATAATATATTATAATTGCAACTATATTATATAATTATCAATTGTTGTTGTTTCCTGTTTATTTAACATATAATCGATTGTGTTTGCCGTCAACCACAACACTGCTCTCTGCGTAGTTGACGGAAGTAAATAATAATCGGGAAATAAAATAATATCATTTACATCAATATTCTTAGATGCGGTTCTCATGATCTTTGCTAGGATTACAGTATATTGTTGACAGATTGACGTGGATGTTACACATGCACCTAAAATATGTTGTAAATTTTCGATTTTATCACATTTTTTACACTTCGGGCTCTGGCTTAACCCTATATTGTGTAGTTTCTCTTGAGTTGCTTATATTTGATTAACTATTTTATACCAGATTGTTCGGAGATGCATTAAAAGACTTTTATTAGTAATATTGATCCAAACTTGTTCCCAGTGAATACTTGGGTATTTTTGTTCTATACGTATATAGGTTTCACTTGACAGGTTCTTAAATACTGATATAATTGCTTTACTGTCATTTCGTCCAGTGACGTTTTGCTTATTAAAGCTTAAACGATTTCCAGTATGGTATCACATACCAATGGATACTGTAGCGCCCAGGGATATACTTCCACAGGAGCTTTCATGTCGATTATCGCTAGGCATGTGCTTACTACGTCTGCAGTGAAGCTTTCGGGTTCTGCGCGTGTTATGTTAATCGTTCGTTGTAATAATAATGCTTTTGATTGTAGGACAAAATCTGTTAGCCCCACTCCTCCTTTCTTCTCGGGGAGTATGAGCTGTGTGTTTGAAACCTTGAAGATATGTTGGCGCCATAAGAAAAACAACACTTGACTTTTGACTTATTTAATTATTTTAGCAGGTGCGAGAATAACTTGAGCAAGGTACCACAATATACTATATACTCGCTGTTTAAGAAATAGTACCCTTTCAACTAAATTTAAATTTCTTGGATTATGTTCCAGGATTAAGGCACTAAATTTGTTTATGACCGATTGGTAGTTTACATCTTGTATTGAACTTGGAGTGGCAGTCCATTGTATACCCAAAATTTGAACTGAATTAGCAATTGGGAATGGCCCTATATATATATATATATGTATTCTCTTCATCATTCAGGGGCAGTAGATGTGATTTATGTTGATTTAAGTGGGCTCCTGAAACTTGCCCATGTTCTATTAACATTGGATGTAATTTATCCAATTCCTGCTTACTATTAAAAAAAATATGAACATCGTCATAATAACTTTGAAACGTAATTGTATTTCAATATATTGTGACACCTTGGAAATTCTGTTGAATATTTCTAGAATATCTATAGATCAAGATCAAGCATGAATTAATCCACAATATTGAGAACTTACTGTTGCAACAACATATATCTCGGATTAATCCAGGATTAAAAGACTGATTTCGTAAATCTACGAGACGAGTCCTAGTTCTTAAAGGAACCCGTCGCACCAGTAATCCGTGCACGTGCAGTGTAATTACAACTTCGTAATACCCCTTTGCAAGCTCTGACCATGAGTAAGTGGCTTAGCCGTTGTCTTATTGAATGAAAGAACCCGGGATCTTATCTCGGCGGGTGTAAATGTTTTATTTATCTTTCTTTCAAAATATATTTCTATATGTTCATATTTGTTATTAATAATTGCTTTCTTGCATCTTTCCTAGATTATCTTAGATTAGTGACCATGGGTTAGGGTAGGTTAGGTTCGGTTATGTATCTTTACACTTTCGTTTCTTTCTTTCAAAATACACTTCTATATGTTTGTGTGAACCTGACCTTACCTAATCTCCACTAACCCATGGTCACTAAAATGAAAGAAAATATTTATTATTAATAAATGGGAACACATCGTGACACATTATGAAAAATTGGATACTTGAGCACAGGAAAAATCTTTGGAAGGGATTCACAAAATCTGTGATAAGTGAAACTTAAAACGCATATTCTACGACTCACCCAAGTTTGTAAATTGTACTCGAATTCACAGAAGTCATATACTTCAAATATGCGGCAACCAAGTGTGATAAATAACAGGGAGATGAGGGAAATATACCCCGGGGAGGCTGCATGTGCTCACAGGCATAATGCATAATATTCTATTTATCACGGTATTATCTTATCAACAACATATCATCCCCTGTAAAAATATCTGAATTCGCACACTGTGGCAACTTTAAAGAGTTTTTAGAATTTATGTCTTGAACAATCACCAGGATGATACCGTCAACTTAGGCCCTAGCCGCATTCTTTCAGTACCGAGAAACCGTGGCTTAGTGATACGCCTCGGGCATGAATGTTTGTGTGTGTGTTTGATGTTAACTTAATTCTAAGAATATCAGTTTATATGGGTTAAAAATATATCAAATTCAACAAATAAAGCCCGCTTAAGGTGAACAAAGTTTCAAAAAATTTACAGCGTTCACGTAGCATTTAGAAAGTCCTGGGATTGAGTCCAGCGGCCGAAGATTGTAACTGAGGTTTTCCACGGTTTTTCCTCAGCCATTCCAGGCTAACGCTGTGATGGTGTCTATAAAGTAGGTCCTGGCCGTCTACCTTCTAACACACTCTCGCAACCCTGTCCCGGCTTGATTCTCAGATAACTAGTCCTTAAAATATATTTTTAAACTCCTTCCAGGTTCCTTTTACCCCAGCCTATCCCGGGCGAGTCTCATGATTAAACGATATAAATAAATTAACACAAGAACACAAATCATATACTGTAGATGTGAATATACAAATATAATATACTGGGTGACAGGAATAGTTAGGTACTCCCGCTCATTCTTCATTGCCAATTCTCAGTGACAAAGCGTTGGCGTAGCTTTCGGGAGGTCGTAGGTTCGATCCCAGTAGCGAACCATACTGACTGCAGTTTTCCAGTTTTTTTAGTTTCGCCAACCAAAAATGTCGGGATTGCACCTTCAAAATAGACCCTGGCTGACACCTTTCAGAATCATTTCCCCTTCTCTATCTCGGCATGAGCCTTAGATGCCTAAAAGCCATATATAAAATATAAATTTATTGTCAATTCAAAGTGCGTAATGTTAATTACAGGACATAGATTAAATCCAATTTTAATATGTGGTTGAGGAGACAAGTGAAATCAGAAATGTTTTTTTAAAAAATATTATATGAAAAATAAATTGAAATGAAGTTAAAGAAATAGAAAATTGTGATTGTCAGGGTTTAAACTCATAAACTCAATTTTCTTTTGATAAAAACAAAATTGGATTAATCAGAGTTTGAAATCACGACCCAAGGCATGAGAGGTAAACACGATAAAAAGAGACCACCGAGACCTTTTTATTTTGATGATGAGAACACAGTATTCATTGGAACCTATCGGTGTTCTGCGGGTCTCAGATCTCATAACAACACAAGTATAATATTTTCCATTTTAAATATTTGCTTTTATATTCTTAAAATAAAATAAAAATAACAGCTGAGCAATTCAATACGTTTTGATGAAAAAATTAAAAAGGTGAAACAAATTGTAAGAAAGAAATGAAAGTGTACCTGACCTTACCTAACTTACCCTACCCCATGGTCACTAATCTAAGATAATATAGGAAAGATGCAAAAAAGCAATTATTAACAAATATGAAAATATAGAAATACATTTTGAAAGAAAGGAAAATCATTACACCCGCCGAGATTTGATCCCGTGTTCTTTCATTCAACAAGACAACAGCTAAACCACTTACCCACGGTCCCAGGTTGCAACCGGGTATTTGGCAGTTGCATTTACACTGCACGTGTACTACGTAACAATGCTACAAGATTCATTTCCGCGTGGATTACTGGTGCGACGGGCTCCTTTAAGAACTAGGACTCGTTTCATAGATTTACGAAATCAGTCTTTTAATGTTGGATTAATCCGAGATATATATGTTGTTACAACAGTAAGTTCTCTATATTGTGGATCAATTCATGCTTGATCTTGGTCTATAGATCAATTGTTTTTATGGAACTAGAAGTATGAAGCTGAGCCATAGATGCCTACAGGCCGTAAATCAAATTCGAACTAAATTGAACTGTGGGAGCTTAGTGGTCAACATGTTTCACAGTTCTTGGTTCGATTCCCCACCTGGATTTCCAATTATTTTTTCAAGTAATAAATCGCTGTAAATGATGTACGCAATTGCTACTGAAAGAGATTTATCCCATAAAGGGAGAGAAACAAGAGGCAGACAGATAGGGCAGGGGAAAGACGCAGACTGTGTATCCTTAAAATTGTAATTATTTCCATGTTTTCCGATATTTTTCTTTCTCTTTTCTTCTCTTTTTTCGCTCTTTCCCCGTCTTCTTCCATGCTCTCTCTCCTCTTTTTTCGCTCTTTCCCCGTCTTCTTCCATGTTCTCTCTCTCTATCTTTCTGTATGTGCTTGACCATGACCGGTTTTGTTGCACTGCATAATGACGATTCCTGCATGATAGCCATATTATAATTTTCCTTTCCTTTGCATTAATTCCTATCTCTTAGAAATTAAGATACATGTAATTTATGACTATCTATCTCGTGTTTCTCTAAGTGATGCTCAACTTCTCATCCTTTCTTGCTGCAAATGTAAGAATATCGTGGCATGCCATGTTTTGCCGCATATTTGTACTGTCATGTTGATTGTCTTACTATTAGGCGTTGAGTGAAATGTATTTCTTATAATTCCAACCTTCATTTACTTTTGTCGTTCACGGTTCACCTGAAATGTCTTATTTCAGCAGCCATGTTGTATTTTCTCTCTGCATATTACAAGATGTACTACCGAAGTCACTATCTTAATTTGATAAAAAAAAATAACGAAAGCTTACAATTAGGCAACAAATGCGGTAACTCTGTGTACATTGCCAAAGATATATTCACTTAGGAGTCGCTTGTTCCGGCGGCCATATTGGACTGCTCCATTCCCACAATCCCAGGCGGACAACACAAGTCACCAACACTGTTCCTAAAACTTTCCTCTTAACCTATACAATTACAATGTTGTTTTATCAAACTGTGATTCAGGATAAACCTGCTTAAACCTTAGTCAGGGTGCCTGGCCGCAGGATTGGAACACACGTACCTTCACAGTGCCGCTCCAAAGTCCGCGACGCTGCCGCCTGGAGCATGCGGGCTTGATCTAAGTGCTACGATTGTGACAAACGGTTTCTAGGAAACAGAAAACTGTCTGCCAAGTTGCTGGGTTGCGAATAAGTGTGGCTTCGAGACTGACAGTACATACTGTGCCTGTGGCCACGTTTCCCGCAGTTTACAGGATTCTTTTGCAGGACCACTAATTAAACTCGGGTTTTCGTTGATAATTTTGCGGTTTACATTTAGTAGACGTATTCCTTGTACGCCATTATTTTCAAAGCTTTCACAGTTTCATGTGGGCTAAATGAAATTTTGTAACTCACGTTGGTTTAGAACGTCTCTTTTCTCTTCTGTACATCTAAAACATGGTGACCAGAATATTTTTCACCTCCTAATTAACCGTTCTAACTGTCAAATTAAGCGATATCGAAAATCATTTCCTCTTACTGTTATTCCCTGCAGTATATCAGGGACGCCGCTAAATGCAATTTTTATCAATTGCCTCCGCGTATGTAATTTGATACTTTACTTTCTATTATCTATTATCCGTGGCAATTTCCTGTATGCCATAGGCATAACTCTTTGGATCCAAACCAATAAACATATTAATGTACCAACCATCAGGGATATCATCAGGTAATTCGCAAGATATTCCAGTCTCCAATGGTGGCTTCTCGTTCTTATTGTGGATATACATGATCGAATCCGTATGCACATACAGGAGTTTATCATAGCCTACAGTGTTCATCAATTTATACAACCGTAGACGAACCCATGATATGATGAATGCTGCGAAACAGACATTCAAAAACGACAATGGTTTGTTTTTCTGTCCCTCGTCTTTATAGCTCACAATTAAACCTTTTGATTCTACTGGTGTTACTGTCGAAACTTCATAATGTGGATTAAGCACAATGTTAAAAAGTGATGCACTGTCTTTGACAATTTTACTTTGACGCTGTATTTGTACGTCGCCCCTACTTGTCATACAGGAAAGAACATTTTAGCCATGTAACGCAGTGCTCGATTTTTGAACGTTGTTATACTTCGTTTGAATATTTAGTTTTCTTCATATTTTTTATGTACTATCACTATTGTTCTTCTGTTATATACTCGGTCCGAAATACACTGGCTTCGTGCTTCATTGTGAGAGAGCTTCCCACGTACTTTGC
>JAGDQP010066130.1:0-11320 GCA_022664845.1 Lepisma saccharinum | reverse complement strand
TCAATTTCAAAGGTATTGGATCGAATGTCGTAGTTCAGTAGCCGTAGAGTAGTCGCCACATTCGCCAAAGTTGAGATCGCTGGATAATTATATCTTAAATCAAAGGTGTATGCTGTGAAAATTTAGGATGTACAACATCTGCGACACCATACTAGCGAGGCCTGTGATTCATTAACTTACGATATGTTAAACAGCGTGCTGCTTATTTCCTGAAACGTATGAGAAAGTGTGTTGAGAAGCAGGGCTTACATGTGGAACATGTCCTGTAAACAGCGTCAGTGAGGACCTTTGTTGTTCATGTTGCACAAGTGTCAAAGATTACCAACCGTCGGCAAGTTCCATTCGTAGCCCTTCTTATCAGGACACAGTCTTAACTTTTCAACATTACACGGCGTTACTAAAACTGCTTTCACCAATTGTGTTTCTTTCCAAATTCACAGATTTATGTATCATATGACCTTATTCTCGTTTATCATTTTAGTTGAATCCAATATGGCAAACTCCAAGATGGTGGAGAGTTTGACAGTCCTCCTGAAACTGTCTCCCACCCACATTGGACATTTACATCATGAAAATATTCCAGTCTTTCGTTGTTTGCAAGGTCAATGGCCTGTTCCATACTTATGGGATACTCTGTATTATTGTTCCTTATCATTTGCCCCCTATTTTAAATGGATACACTACTAGTAACTTTAGGATTGTGTGCAGACACCTTCGAGCATTATTCCGTCCCAAAAGTATCTGAGCATAATCCTAAAGTTACCAGAAGCATTTCTTTAAAACTAATTATACCCATTATTGAAGTACGAAACTAACTTTAGTTCGTGAAAGTTAATTTCTGTTTACCTGCATTGAATTTAGAATAATTGACGTAAAACGGAAAAGGCGAAAAAAAAACATTCGCATTGAGTCTTAAAGATAATAGCTGCTCCTTTGGCCATGGTGGTCCCGAATGTATACTTGAAACTGGCATACCTTCAGTATCTATGAAGCTCAAACATATTGTTTTAAAAATAAATAAATAAATAAATAGAAAAATGAAAATAACTCCATATCTATTTTGATTAAGAACATTCGGTGTGATTGGCTAAGAAATATCCATGTCTTGCTTTCTTCACAAGTGGGAGGGATATTTCCTGAATTTAAATTATTTTAATATCAAGGCATTCTATATAACGACTCTATAGAATTTAAGTGTTACTTCATAAGCTGACATTCAACAAAGCATTCACATGTAATTAAAACCGTATGAGTTACTTGAAATTCAAAGCTCTATGCATTAAGATGTAGTATATATCAACATTCTTCAAAATATAGGAGAAGGTCTTTATTTAGCTAGTCTGTAATCTAATTTTCAATAAAATAATCACTGTAGACAAGTTAATAATTAGATCCTTAATAACGAGTTCATAAGCCAGAATATCCCGACGAAAGTAATTATTGAAGTTCACAAAATATACATAAAAAAACAACACATTAATGCAATCAGTACGCAAAGCTGAAACGCTTGGCGTGCACAGTGGAAAGAGTAAAAGCTACCTCAAACTATTTTTTTTTCTAATTAAGCGATGAAGATTCGGAACATGTCGTTTTTTGGGTTGATTAGACTATGGCAGGGGGGGGGGGGAATATGAGATTTCGTTATTTCGCATTTTAACAACCACCCAATATCAGAAGCGAAATATTAATCCTTAAAAGGGAAATCACCGTGATTGGCTGTACACTGTACAGTTCAGTATAATGAACTCTATGATGAAACCATTCTGCTGATTAGGAGCAAAAAATAATCATCGTGTAATGTTGTTATATCCACGAGATTCTTCCACACTTAAGAAAAAATCATGTGAGCCGATAGTGTCCTGTTCCTAGACTGCACTCCTCTTTGGTTTTTATCGCTGATTGGGATGACACTTCAGCCTGTCTTACACACATAATCCTTAAATTTGGAATTCGGAACTATTACTCAAATGTTCCTTATTCCCAGCAAATAGGAATAGTAAGGTGGAATTTATACAACTAGAAAAAAAAATGTCTGAAGGTTTCGAATCAAATGTTATTTATTGTATAGCTTCAATTCTTTATGCCCTGTACTGTGGTACGTTGATAAATAGTAATGAGTGAACCCAGATTGCATGGTCTAGTGGCTAAGTTCGCTGAATATTGATTTACCCTGAGGGGTGGTGGTACAGGTTGAAATACTGGTCATACTGACCATTCTGATTGAGATTGTTTTAAGGGACGCTCCTCAGTCTTACCATTCAAATGTCCTTCCCTAATATCATCCTGGAACGTTAATTTTCTTGAAGAACATCATCTCTTAGTCTTGAGGTGAAATTTGGACGTAGATATTGTTGGATCGTAGAAATATAAACTAATGACCAGCATATAATGAAATGAAACATTTTCAGTACAAGCTATAATAAGTATTTCCTTTCAATATCACTTGGTTAACCACCAGCAAAGCAAAATGCGGTGCCACGACTAATCTCACTCACTTATATGACTTGCGTATAGCTACCGTAAGAACTGAAATTACTTTAACTTTTAATACCGGTACAATTTCCTTCATAAGCGAGAAAATATTCGAATGAGTACTGTGGTTACAAATTAGTTACACGCAACTTCCTCTTTGTTCCTGCATGTCAACTAGTACTACATTAAACACTACTCAAGCACTCTACAGTATATGTTAATATCAACATCAATCTCCTAAATGTTCGTTTCTGGAGACTAGTTTCAGAAAGTAAGGGGGGTTTCCTCAAGTTCCTCCATCGCTTCTTCCGTTATACGATCTCTTAATCTCGGAGAACGATGCCAAAGGCAAAACTAGCAAGGAAACAGGGACCATCCACCTGTCACTAATTCATTAATTAACGCATCAAAACACGCCGGTTCCTGTGTGTAAGTTCAATACTTGCACCATCTATCTATGTTTCGTCTCCCTTGCTCCATCTCTCTCTCTCTCTTTCTCTCTTTAACTATGGCTAGACATTCCCTCATCACATTAGTTGCAGTGAAACAACGCCTTCTTCTATCTCCCTCTGCTCTTACTCTGAACCATTTTGTAGATTATTGGGAAGATTATGCTCTCCCATGACGTTAGGAGTAATTCGCTCCAGGATTTCTGGGTGATGGAGAAGGGTCTCTCACGAGCTGGGAAAACACCAGGTGGGTCTTCTTTCCTCCAATTACACCCTCTTGCTCTTCGTACACCCCTCCCCCTTCCCTCTGCGATCTCTAACACACCCCCTTGGTGAAACCATCAAGTACAACCGGGCAACCTCCCCAAGTTGACTGTTAAGTAGGTTACTCATTGTGGCTTTCAACAGTAGGTATTAACAACTCTTTTTTCCACTCCTGCTGTCTTTATTATTATAACAGAGCTCCCTCTCTATCGCTCAAACACACGCTAAGCCCAAGACGCATGACAAAACTTACAACAAGGTTTCGTTGTAGATGGAGTCCGGCCTATCTTTCTCTCCACCCTCGAACCTTAATTCAACCTTCTCCTACGGGACGTTGTTGGTATAAAGCTCGTTTTTTCTCATCCAGAACATTGTGTTGATGACGCTTTTTGCTTTCTTCTTTCCTCGGAAGCTTCGTTTGGTATGCAAAAGGCAACAGACTACCTCAAACGAGAGGAAAGCAGTCGGAGCTTAGAAACTTGCCAAGTAACGAAGAACGCACGAGGCGTCCGTCTTTGTAGTTTCACAGAGTCAAATATTTGGGTGTTCATTATAATGCCCGAAGGGGAAAAGTCTTTTAACGTCGTCACAATTTTTTGTCCCTCTTCTGCATACACTCACACAAAAGTAAACACACAACATATACGCACACACTCTCTCTCTCTCTCTCTCTCTCACACACACACACACGTAGATTTGCAAGCATAGCGAATACAACAAAGGAACAGAGAGAAAGAGAAAGAGAGAATATGACAGTGAGTGAACAAGAGAGAGAGAGAGAGAGAGAGAGAGAGAGAGAGAGGAAAGTAGAAAGAAACAGAAATTCAAAGTATCTTTCAAAAGTGAATGATTTTACTTTTTTTTTTTTAAAAAAAAAGAAGGAATAACTTATTATCCTCTCGCTTTAACTCCCGATGTGACTCTTCCCAATAGTAACGTGTTCTTGAAACCACGTGGCCATAGTGCTGCCAGTTCGGTCGATCACCCGTAATTCCCTCAGCAATAGTTATTGCATTGCAAAGCAGCTACTGCAGATGGAAGCTCTTGTTTACTCGTCGTGGCAACAGTGGTCGGATTTTTTCTATTGCGTTACCCTGCCAGCAGCCAATGACAGGGATGTTATCACCTCCTATTTGTGTTGATTCTCCATGATTGGACACCGGCTGGTGTAGCGTGAAGACAATAGATTCTTGTTAAATAAATAATATGAACCAAAAGAGTCCCGTATATATCGCGATTTAGATTCGTTTTTGTATCGCCGTTGCATCTAATAATTCGAAAAAAAAAAAAAAAATATGTTTTTGGTTTTATTGTTTGATTTCCTATTGTAGTTCTAAACGAGTTTTTCATCTAAGAACAAGACCTACATATTTTTGTTGCAATTGGCTCCAAACCACTACACTCTACAGAGTTCCAATCCGGGACCAAGGTCTCAATAAGTAAGCTCGCTAACCGTCCGGCATCCGGTACCCTTTTAACTTCTACTGTTGACCAAACAAGCATGATTTCATTTCACTTTGTGTCTACTTAACAAACTATCAAAGTAACATGACATTCTAATTTCAAAAGATAAATAGTTCTTTCAAACGATACATTGATATGAAAATAATTTTAGTTAGGAGTAGATAGTATTTTTGGAGCATCTAGCTTAGATTAGCTGGCATACTCACATATTGCCGTGTTCTGGGAAAGTTACACGCTACATCCAGGTGTATACACAGAAACAGGATCAAATGCATGTGTAGGAAGTGTATGTTCCCACACTTTGAGGTTATATGTTACGAAAACAATTAGCATATCTCTGTGACTATATTTTCACTCTCAGGCTATTTTCATTAAAATTGTATATTCCATTTCGTTACACTAATGTAATGCTTTTTTACCAAGCGTGTTTCTTGAAACTGAACTACCCTTGAATCACCAGAAGGTACATGCGTGATACTTTAAAAGACAGAAGAACTTCTGTCTCAAATTTCAGTGCTCAAATTTTGAAATAGTAAAGAATGTGGCCAAAAACAACAAACATTGAATGTTTCAAGACGATTTCCATCTCTGGTACGATCTGCAAACTTATTCTGTAAGACAACTGAATATTAGGCTTTATGTAATTATAACTTGTAGTTTCCCAAGCTCTAAACTTACAGAATAAAGAAACAACCAAATACTAAAAATTGAAAGGTACCATCCCATGAGTCAAGTTAATCGATCCTATCTTTAATATCCTATCCTATCTTAAAATCCATAATATTTCAAATAAACAAATAATTCATCTATTTGCTAATCTTAGGTGATAACTAGATACTATATAGTGAGAAAACACATTTGATACAAAAGAGTTGAAGGTAAAGAAACAAAAGTGATTTTCTTGTTTCATTTTATATAACTTGTCTTTTCAAATGCGTTCCCTTTTCTTAGTTGCGTACTATATGCAAGAGATTGAGCGATGAAATGTATGATGGAAAATTGGTTTAAATTTTTAACTCCATATTCCTGAGAAATTTCTAATTTGGAATATTCAATTTTCCAATACTTCTTGGTTATAGGAAGCTTTTCTTATTCCCTCTCTCTCTCTTTCTGATATTTCCTTTCGTCGTAGTTTATTACTAAGTTTGCACATTAAAAAGTTCTTAACTGTGATGACATAAAGACGTTTCTGATACCAGCGATCAGAGTACGTAAAATCAGATAACCTTTTCCTAGTTAAGCAGTAGGTCACGTTCTAGTGTTGTCAATATCGAGCTCTCTTTTCTAGGAAATCCTATTTCCAGAAATTTTGCTTCTATGACTACGTAAGTAGAACATGGCGTTTAGTTATATAAAATATGCAGTCAATGCCTGGTTCAATACAGTATTAACGAATTCTCTTTCATATTTTAGCAAAATTTCAGAGGCCTTAAAGTTCAACAGACGAACCAATTTCTACGTACTAAGTTACTTACTGAAGTCCATGTTTCATAAAAGGTTACTCTTTAAAAGTGGAAGTAGGGTTATAAGGTAAACGTTGAAAATTTTGTGACATTTGATAATTTCGTGATACATTTAATTTTTCAATATCACAGCATTACTAAGAATTGCCCATTTAAAATTTTTGCTGCCAGGTAAGTGAATCTATACTGGTATAGAGCTCTATCTTCCGTTTTGCCCGTCTTCCAACAAGAAGAGAGAGCCGCTACATTGGATACTTAGTCAAACGTATTACACACTGTTGCCACATGTTATTTCCTCACTGGGCTGCGTTGTAGTTGAGTCGCACGAGAAAGCTGTCTTCGCTTCTGAACACAGTCAAAGAAAACTTTTTTCCCTCTCAGCTTGCGCTGTGAAACAGAGTTGGGAGGAAAGTTGGCAACATCGTAACTGCCCTTCCGATCTCTCCGCAAGCCAAGCCTAGCTCCTTTCCTCTAGCTTCTTCATCCGGATCTATTCTTTCATTGTGTATACTTTAGAAGAATTTTCTAGATTCAATTCTTTAACATTCAACATGGCCAGTGAGATCGAGCATCCCCCAAGTGAGAAGTTAGTTCTTTCATTTGATTCCTTCAAGCTGATGAACTGGACGCGGCCGAAATTCATTGGAAAGTGTGCCTTGTGTACGGAAATGAGTTCATGAGCGCCTTCTCCGTACAGAAAAGGACTCGACGGTTTCGAGAAGAGTGCACTCATGTTCATGATGAGGATTACCATTCAGGCGGGAACTTTCTTTGAGGAGGCGATACAAAAACTGGTGCTCCATTTAGACCAGTGCATGAATACGGATAAAATTTTGTGGGGAAGCATCAGAGGTATGAATGTAACTTTTGTGTATCTTGAAATTCTTATCTCTTTACATCTCACTGTAGTTTATTGTCCGTATTTCCCTCGTATAAAATAGTCTTGGTAGTGGGAAAATCAAATGATATAGCCATGCTAATGAAACATAGCTACATTTAATTGACACAAACTAATTTAGTAATAAACATAACTGACGAGTAACATGAAGGGAAGAGGATGGGGCCAACGTTAGGGGCAAAGATGTGTGCTTAAAAACGATACTAAAAGGAAAGTACCTATAGGCGTACACACAAATTCACTGGAACTACACATTAAATTAATTTGCTCCTTGTACTGAAGCTATTGAAGTAAACTTTAGCTGCAAAACGGTAAACCCCTACGACTGAACCAAGGTCTTGGCCCCAAGGGTCATTCAAATGCCGAAAGATACTCTGTTAATTCTCAAACTCTCAAGATGATAATCATACCATGATGTTACATGAGAGGTGGATAACATTTCGTGCTATAAGAGAAGTATGTCCGCCATCTTAAAATCCGCCATATTGGATTTCGGTCAGCTTCTTTTTTAAATAGGAAGGGAGTCATGTGACATCAATTTCGACCATCAAAGTCTCACAAATACAATGGTGAAAACTGTTCTAAATATTTTTGTTCTTTCCGGGAATATGACACTATTGCCTTATAATATTACTATTATTATGAACTTTTCAGGGTCGTATTTTACTTGCTCTGGGGTGTTAACAGTTAACAACCCCGGTGCCGGCCAACACTGAAAGAAATAATGTTCAAAACGCAACAGTTTATAATAAGAAGAGAATATTCGATTTGCCTTCCTGGCCACTGCGTGGAAATCGAGTCACCGGGTCATTTCAAGCCCCAAGTATAGACCCGATGACCCTGTTATCCGGTCCAAAGCATGACCCAAATGGCCTGATTGACTCGGTGATCCATTACAGCTCCGGTGGTGTGACATGATGGTCAATACGACCATCAATCGAGGCATCGGGTCATTCGGGTCATTTTTTGAACCGGGTCACCTTCGTTTACGTAAGGCCTGGTCACCAAAAGTAACCCGATTTCAGCTCTAATATAGGTATAATCATTATTTCTGATGATGGCCCGCGACGGTACTACTCATCACACATTGGTCCTCGTTTTAAAAAAAAAATTGGCCACGCCTGCACTAGATGAGAGTAATACTGTGTTAAAACCGGCAGACTTGCTTTACAATTCATGCATCTTAAAATTTTGTTTTCTTTCTTCGCAAACATTTCTCTTTTAAATGAAACTCACTCCTGAATGCACTGATTCTTAAAGCAGTGGTTTTCAACCACCGGACCGCAAACTATTGTACCGGTCTTGGGCAAATCAATACATTTCATTATTTAACACTTATTTTGTATATTTCTACAGTTCAAAATTGAGATTAAAGTTTATATTTCATTTTTAACACCACTAGAATCAGAAGGTATGCTGGCATTTTTTGAAAGTCAAATAAACCACTAATGTACTGTCATTTTTCCGGTCCTTGAAAGTTTTTCCCTCTAATTTGCCGGTCCGTGGGTATTAAAAAGTTGAAAAACACTGGCTTGAAGCCGAGAATTAAGAGGTCTTAGTGTCCCCCCCCCCCCCCACCTACTGTTTGAGAGGTATTTCAAAATAACGGAGGAACGACGAGCAACAATAATATTTTAGAAAGTGGCCCCTATAATGTTTAAAAAATTCTAACATATGAACCCACAACATCAATGTGTCTGTCTTTGATGAGAAATTTGTAGGCCTGGGTTATGACGTCATACTTTACAGGCTTTCAAATTTCTCGCCTAAATGAAGCCGTTGCAGAAAGCTGAAGTAGTTCTTTTGCTGCGTGCTAATGAGTATTAAATGGATCGCTTTTCAAAATTTCAAAATCATTCCTAATTTTTCCACTAATTTTAAAAATCTATAACAGTATGAATGTAACTCCCAGGGCCTCTTAAGTAAAGAATAGGCAAAATGATAGGTATAGTAATTTCCTTATTTAACAAGTGAAGAATTTTTTTATTTTATTTATGGCCTTTAGGTATTTAAGGATCAGGCCGAACAAATGAAGGCCAAAGGAAAATAACGTGCTTTGTCCATTTTATTGATTTTACAGGAGAGCGTTTAAAAAGTTCATAATTAGCATTTCGTATACTTGAACATCAAATAGACATGTAGCAGATGGACTACGCATTCTATCTTCATGCATGATAAAAAGGCCCTTCAAAGAGCTAACTGATGGCACCCTTATCTCAATTTTGTCCAAAATGGACAAAAGCACATTCTTTCATGTGATCTTCAAATATAACCGAAGCTTAATAGAAAGATTCAATATATGGAAGGTACTAGCTAGAATGCGAAAGCATATGTCAAAGGAATTTCCTATCAATGCAAGAATGCTTCTTTAAATACACCTCTGCCATTCATTCCCCTAAGTTTCTGATAAAGAAAAATGTGGGAAAGTGAATTAGAAGCGAATCTCTCGGTAACAGCACGCCACAAGCTGATCCAATAATTGGAAGAGCCTTCTCTACGGAACAAACACAAAGGCAAGGAAAACATAGGGAGTAGAATTATGGAAGGTTAAGAAAGGTGGGGAAACAGTTGTCGCACTTTGAGCGTTCAATCTCTCCTGTGAATTTTGTTAATAATTTAATATCGATATTGTTAAAATTTTTATCGTTATTAATAATCTTTTCCCAAAATGTACCCTGAAGTTTAAACTATAATATAAAATATTAACATAAAAATGAAGCATTTGTGCTTTTGTTGTACGAAGGCCTTGCTGTCCCAATCAATAAACTTGATTAATTTGATTTTGATTGAGACGTTTGAATTATTTTGAAAATAGTTTTCTCCGAAAAGAAATATGGACAATGTGACAGTTTACTTGCTTACAGTATTTTCCCATAACTTCAGTTCTTTTCTATTACTTAAATTTCCTTGCACAATGTGGACTCTTCCGACCAACCAGCATGAAGAACAGGGAACGAAGTGGTCTCGATTAGACGAAACAGAGACCGAAGGACTACGTCGATTGAAACTGATAATATTGAGAGAAAAAAAATATTAGTTCGAATTGAAAAAAAAAAGAATGTCTCCATTTGGTAATTTGCTGCAGATGAGGGAAGTCGTACAGATTGGTGTTTTTTTTTTAAAAAAAAGTAATTTCAATTTATTGATAGCTTGCGAGTTGTTGTGGTATAAGCAAATTCTTCAGAGGAATACGGAATAAGAAGTATTTTTTGTAAGAATGTGTTGTTGAGATCTAATGCATATAATTTTGTGAAGAATGTACTACAGTGACTGTATATTACAAGGATACTGTGGTAGTTTGATTATAAGAAGTGATAGAAAAGGGTCTTTCAAAGGAGGAATTGGTTGGAGAGAAAAATCAGTTTAAAAGTAATCCAAATATCTCACCATAGATATCTCACCGTTCCTGGATGAGAGGTTATACATGGTGAAAAAGCAGGTTACAGTGAGTTCTTGTCAGTTTTAGAAGCTTTGGTAATTTTATAATTACGATTTGTGATTAACATTGCGTATCTGCACTGGAAAGTTCGCAGATGAAAGTTATTGTAATGATTCTAAATAAAGGTTATTTTCTTAGAGATGAAAGGAGAGGCTGTGTTTAGGATCCTCCAGCCTATAGGGACATCGCGCGCAGCGGAAATATTAGAACATATAAACAGTCAGCTGAAGCTTGATCTAGCTGTCTGATTCCTAAATCATTTCCCTGAACATATACAAAACCGCATGTGAAATAGTTGCAGCGGAAGTCAGTCAGTTATACGCAGTTTTGAGACAGCACATTTTCGCTGTAATGTAATTATTTTTTTTCTGTGAAAACTAGGTAACTCAAATTTACTGTTATGGATTAAAGTTTCATAGTCACATTATGTAGTTTGTGTTTTGGAATACTATACCTATAAGCTAATGATGTAAAATTTTACCGGAATGTATAGGAATTGAATTTAAGTTCCGAATTGGTAATCCGAACGTAATAAAGATTATTAGTTTAACATCCCTAATGAACGCAAAGAAAATATGTTATACACAAGGCAAAACATGGGCAAAATATTGCTCACATATGTATTCTAAGGCGTTGATGTTGGAGTTACTTTTCTCAGCTTGCACTGTTGAAACAGAAGAGAAAAGTAGTTCCTCGGAAAACTTTTTCTCTTCTATTCCTTTGAACATAAGTAATTCCATTAATAAAGCATCCACAGCCTACAAATATCAAACATCTAATTATCGTTACAACACAGACCATTCTTTAAACGAAAAGAAATAAAATAGGGAGGAAATGTCCGTTGGATAATTTGTGCAGCTAAAACAAATAG
>JAGDQP010066129.1:469-11320 GCA_022664845.1 Lepisma saccharinum | reverse complement strand
AAATAGTATTACCAACAATTACTTCTTAGAAACAGTAAATCACAGATGTTCCCAGGTTGAAGATCTACTCATACAACTAACTTGATTTTTGTCTGGAGCATATATGAGTATATAGTTTAAAAGAACTTTTAATGTTAATTTCAGATCTACTGATTCTTATGGAAACTTCATTTTTCAATAATTCATTTCTTGCTTGTGCATTGTTTTATGTAATGTAGCAAATTTCTGTTAATGCAATTTGATGATAATGCTGGTAGTTTTCAATGTTGACTGGGATATTCTAGACGCTATTTGTGACGCTGTTTACAACTTGCCAACTTTGCTGGGATTCATCATGAAGCTACCTGAAATTTCTTTGTTGCAGTTACACGAAACTAATGAATGAAGCTGATGTGCGGTGTAAAATCATCGTTAAATTTCCATTTATTTTGCCAATTTTACTAAACATTGACTTCGTCCCGTCGTGATTAAACGAGTGCAGTTAAAATCCAGAAACATTAATTCTCAAGTTGGAATTCGAACCACGCACCGCGTAAATGGTGATTCTGTTCCGTAGCACGAAACAGCTGTTGGAGGTCGGTTTGATGTACGTAACATCATATTACAAACTGGAAGTACTCCCATTAAGTTCACTTATTCACAATATTTTCATTGTAATTTTGAGACCTCAAATTCATGCAAACTTTGCTTTGCGACGCCACGCAATAAGTGGAACCCCGCTAAGACTGTATGAGTACTGGCCGCTGAAGATGGGCTCCCTAACATGATTCATGTGCCTGCTTATTTTTATATCTATACATTTTGAAATTTTACACTGACACAACTTTGAGAAACCAAGTTATATAGTTCTTTTTTCATAACACGCGATGCAAGTAGTTTTTCACGTTTATGCCATATAAAGTTATCCACTTGCTCGGCGCGTAGGATAAAGGTACCAAATATAATACCCCTTTATTTATGAAATACTGTATTTATGAAAGAGCAAGATAATGGAACAAACAAATTGCAAATGTAACTGTTATAGATTGATCCATCAAATACATAAATGGTACACGAGTATTTAACTATTTGGTTTTTGGAACGAAAAAATTTAATCATAAAAATGTAATAAAAAAAATTGTGCCTAATGTGAGACCTCCTAGATTTCATATCCAAATATTACTCGTATTCGTATTGATTTGATTTTTGACACTGGGCAGACGAAAAGCGAATCTGTAGCTTCACAATGTTCGTTCGCCCAATGGTAAAAACGAAAGCATCGAACCTATTCACAATGAAAGCTGGCAGATAATTATGCTTGATAAAATGACAAGGTAATAATTTCTGCATTCCTAGTTCGACGAAGTTGCTCGTATAAACATAGCGGGGACACCCCTAAAATATATAGGACACTAACTCATTTTAGGAACCTCTTGGGTCTCATATTAGGAGCTTCACTGCTCGCCATTATAATCTGGAACAGCAATTTTAGAGCGAGTCAGACTCCCTTGCGCAGATAGTCGTCATTCCTTCTATTATTAACATGCTTCTTAATGATGCAATGAAATAGGACAAACATGCTAGGTTTTTTTTACGTTTTGGTTCACATTCACAGCTACTCAGTATTTCGGATACCTAATATGTTAGGTTTCGCAGTTATCAGCAGAGTACATCACATAAATTTGCGGTTAACTCAGGGTCTCATATTAGGAGACGGTCTCATAATCCGTGACTTTATAGTTCCCCACAACACTAGTAGACACACGAGGTTACAGCTCCTATACTTATTGTTGGCGAAACATTATAATTAAAGAAAAGAAGAAGAGTTTGTATGCAAATTTTATTATATACAGATATTAATAACCAATTAATGGCAATGAATTGTTTGCTATGGTGATGTTTGAAAGGACACACTATGCAGGCTAATGGTCAGTTATAGGGCGGCACGCTCCTAAGAAATTCTCACGTTATTTCCATGTAATAAGATCCGAGTTAAAGAACCAAACTAGTGTCATTACTTCCTCTACGCAAATTGCTCACCAGCGACAATTAGGTCAGAAAATAGTTTTTACTACAGCTTACCATGTGTACAAATCTAATAGAATTGTAAGTAATAGCGAATAGAACTAGACACCAGTAGTAAAGGAAAATCACGTTTCTCCAAATATTTAAAAGACCGAGAGATATCGACCAGGAAGGTATTGAATTTTTATCTATCGATAACCTTTAGTTACTGCTATATATTTTCCAATAAGCGTAATATGTGAAAAGATTGTTTTCTTGAATACGTGATCGAGCAGTTAACACACCAGCAATGTTTTAACACTTGAACCGTTGAAAATATACGTAACGTATACACTCAGTTGATTAGCTAAACTGACTTCCATATGTGAAATGAATTCTACCCAATACAATTGCATAAGTAAGAAGTATTTTCCATTTATTACGTAAGTAAACATGACTTAATACGTGTTCTTCAAATATGCGTAAGATTTGGCATCATAAGTAAAGGACATATACGATATGTAACTACTCTAATTCTCTGGACACCAAACCACGTACGCAGTATATTAGAAGACTAATGAACCTTCAAGAAATTCTATTGACTTTCGTATTCAACAGATGACAGAATAAGAAGTAAAGAGAATTCCATGTGCCGATAGGTGCGCAAACATCACATAACAACCGAACTATTGACACGAAGACGTAGCAGGAACAAAAAATGTATCGACATAACAAACTGAAAAGCATTGCTCATAGCAGTCAGCCCATATTCTACTTCTAAAATTCTCACGTACATTAAAATAATCGAGCACCTTACACAGCGAGGATATTCCTGTAATCTTATTGATATGATTCCTTGAGAAAAGTAAAAAATCCTTTTCCGACTTCCATGACAGTGTATTACGTTTTTGATGATTAGGAAAGAATTCCAATCACTTATCATATGAGTAATTGACTATCACCTTGTGAAAATTCCAAAACTCATTTTTCCAGAGTGTCATACAAGAGGAATGACCTCGCGTGACCAGAAAATTAGAAGCAACCTGGTTGGATAGAGTTCTCATAGATCTTGTATTAAGATACGTTTGTGCTTCAGTGCAAGAATAGACTAAGTTAGAAAAGTATTAACTTCTAGTGTTTGGCCACGAACTGAAATTCTTCTTCGAACTTATGTGTGATTTGGGACTTTGTAAAAATTTGTTAGAAGTTGGTGAATGTGACGAACTTTTAAGTGGGAAATGCACGTTGGTATTCAACATCTGATTGGTTTCAGTCATGACACTTTCTAGGAATTTTCTTCTAATTTCCGATAAGAGTGGTTGTACAATTTGAGCAAGCGTTTCAGTGGCACGAACATTTTGATCAACATTCAAGAATATCTTTTCGCCCAATAATTATCCTGGTGAGTAATTATCATTTTATTCAGTTTGGTTCCCATGTTATGTAACATTATTGAGTTTGAGATCTTGGAACAATGCCCAAATTTATTGTAAACGATAGATTTTGATGTACAGGTTTCATTAGCTTTCTCTGCGTGTGACTGGCGAATATCACCAGGCAAATCCTAAAATGTAATTTGTTTATTTCCTTTATTCAGCTATTTTGCTTTGGGTGCATGCTAGAAGTAAGCAGGAGGATACCTCCTGATTCTGTATGACGCTCCTGCAATGCCAAGCTAGTTCTCCGTAAAATCTCGTCATCTTTGACTCGTCGCCACAAATCCAAATTTCCACAAATTTATAGAAGAGCCGACGCACCTTCTTTCTCTAATTTCCCGACCGGGTGGTCGAGCGGTCTGCGGCGGCAGGCCATCGGCTCGAAGGTCCCGGGTTCGAGTCCCGGCAGGGGCATGGGTGTGGATTTTAACTGGCTGTAAATGGGCGAAACGTGACGGGCCGAAGTCCAAAGTTACTAGACTGGCCTTTATAAAAATAAAAGTTAAAAGTTAAGTTCTTAGGAGAAGGAATGTACATTGAAGACAGTATAGAGTTGTAAAATAACAGCTGTTACGTAAACTTTTACAGGTATGTACTCAAAGCTATTCGGTAATAAATGTATTGGCTATGTCTCTACACTCCATGTCTGAGTTAATGAAGTGAATAATCGACTTAGATTTCTCAGCGTATGTCTCAGTACAAGAGTGTTTTAAGGATCGAACCGAAAATCACAAGGTTCTAAGTCCGAATACAACTGCAGACAAGTGAGTACATTTTAACTTAACCTGAAGACGAGAAAATAGGACACTTAGTGTCAATGGTGGAAACAATAGAAAAGTAAGAAAGAAGAAGAACCAAAGAAAAGTAGAAGGAAGAAAGGGAAAAGGCCAAGGAAAAGGAAGAGAGGAGAAAAGTAAATGAAGAAAATTCTGATTGAAGATGAAGAGGTTTGAAGACAAATTAGATGGTGGAAGAGAAGATATCGAACAACAGATACAGAAAACTCAAATCAAAACTTGTCAGTGTAAGAGTGATATCCAAGAAAGTTCTAAAGAAGTTTCTGAAGAATATGGAACGGTAACAAGTTGTGGCCTTGAAAAACAAGATGGAGAAATAAAGTTGCCTGAAGATCATGTTGGAGTAATGTTTGAATGGTATACAAAGGAAGATATTGTTTATCAATCGACAAGCATTAATATAAATGACACTATGTTAGTAATAAACACAATAGTACACGAGGAGGTCCAATATTGTCAAAACAGTATTCAATCACAAGACGGAGATAATGTTGTAACATGGCAGGAACAAACTATGTTTATCCGATCTGAGGAAACTAGAAGTTTCTAAATTATTAGTGATATACAGAAGAGAATATGGAAATACAACCAGTAAAAGATAAAGGAGGCATCGTCGAGGGAGTAAAGGAAGGAAACGGAAACAGTTTTGGAAGAAGAATAGGATGAAGGAATTAATGCAACAAGATATGTTAATTCTAAATCAAAATGTGGTAGATATTGAGATGAAAAGTGATGATAGGAACGGAAATTTAAAATTATCCACCAGGTGAAATATTTCCGAGAAATAATAGCAAGGAAAGAGAGAGTATTGTAGATCCTAATAACTAGTCAACGATTTCCAAATCGAACCAAGTCCAATTCGACAGGAGAAACCAAAAGAAGTGATTAAGTCGACAAAGAAAAGAGGAACTAAAAGTCGAAAGTACAGAGAATGGATAAAGAAGCAGAAGGCGTGTAAGGAAGGAGTATCATTCAGAGAGAAAAGGAAGAAGGCTAGTAATTTAAAGTGCAGAGTGTATCGGAAGTCGTGAAAGAAAAGAAAGTATAATAGGACCCTGTCAACTAGCTATTAATCCATTGCAACTCGAAGGTGGATCCAAGGATGTATTGACATCTAGAGGGAAAAAATCTTTGTTTGTTCTCTGGATTGCCTGACCACACCGAGCAAATGTGAACCAAACAAATCTGGTACCGTCTTATTATTCATTTTAGTCATTTCGCAAGCTAGTTCCCTGAAATCCTTTGTGGATTTTCGATAGCACATTTTTGAGCACTGTATCATGTAGTCCGCTGAAGAGATTTATTCTGCCTCATTGAAAACTTGTCTGCTATTATATTTAGGGACTATCCGAATTTGATCTTCAGGATTTAACTGTTTGTTTTTACATATCTTTTCAAAGTTTGAAATTTCATGTCGTATTGTTTCGCTGCTTGCCGCAAAGACAATTTCTGACCATCGACTCCAACTAACACTGCTTCTACTGCCTTTCTCATGGATCTTCTGTAAATAATCCCTTGTTGGTTTTTCTCTCCCTTCCTCTCGACATATTGGATATACAAAGAAACAAGGAAACAAAGATGTATCTAGAATAATATTACGAACTTATTATAAGTAAAAAGAACATTGACAAATTCCATCAATTTGACTTTATTTGTGCATTGTTTTGTATTTTGTTATGTCTCATTATGGTCCGACCTGTTTCTTAACATATATTAAATCAGATCACCTGGAAGTACGTGCAGTAATTTAATACAATTATATTCAATTATGAAGAAAGGTATATTCTTGCGAGACTCCTTTGTTATTATAAATAACTAGGAGGGCTGCAAGGTTTGGGGGTAACTTACTTGGTTTGCGGAAAGGATCTGTGTTCAGATCCTTGGATAACGTAAATGCAAAACCACATTTTGATATTTTATTATAAAAATAAAGTAGAATATGAGATACAAAAGAAATTACAATATATTATGATCGTTGGGAGTCGGGCGACAACCATTCTGTCATGTTAAAGCTAAACCTAACTATGCAAGACTACAGAGCGTCCTAGACAAAGCTCTTGTATTTACTTCTCTTTAGAAATTTTACCAGACCTCAGACAACGATCCATGATGACTAAAATGGATGAATCTTTCAGTTACTTCTATCTTCAATTGTTTACTAATTTACCACGATAAGTTCAAATAGCTGGCCTAACATCTAATAAATGTTATAAAGTCTTTACTAGTACTTGGGCTCTATATTTGTTTGGGTTTGAGGGGAGCAATACGACAAACAGAAATATAAACCAACTGCTATGGAAGTTCTTACTAACCTGTATGTTAACCATCGGGTCGCATGACGGGCAGCGACCTGCAATGTCCTGAATACGAACGAGCGGACTTTGATATACCCCAGCGTATATAAACTCCAAAAAGGACTACTCCCCGTAAAGCATATGTGTCTGAATTTAACGTCAAGTGATGCCATCGCCTTCGCTGTTTATATTACCATATAAGGTGTTTAATGAACTACTTGAGTGAGTGGTTTCGTTTTTTTTCCTCCTTGTTTTTCTACGCGGCAATTTCCTGTGGAGAAATCGACTGTTGCAACGTTTTGCCTTTGTCACGCTGATATCACCCTTGAATCATGTTTCCTTATTATTGGCAATTAGAAAATGCCACCAGGATTATCGTTGCTTTTTTGTCAAACGCTTCATGAAATAGGTATTTTGAAGGGAATCCAAAATGTATGTAAAATAAATTGGAATTGAGGGTTGGGATATTTTTTAGATAGGGTTGGGATAAATAGAAGGGTTTGTGGGCTTATGACCCTTAACTCACAGTAGTATACATCTACCATCCGAATTTAACTTGTTTATATTCGTAGACGATCACCATGAAATGACTTACTGAATAATGTGCCGAAAAATTGCTCTTGATGTGTCTTTTCGTCATTTGTCGTTCTGCTTACACCATAAAGCGCAACCATTTGCAATAAGGTATTGTGGGCAGGTTTTCTATTCAGAATTTACACTGTAAATGGCAGACGTAATCCGTGCAGGCAAACTAGAGATGATTCAAAGTATCACTGTGGCCGGTGTCTCAATTCTGCCCACTCTCCCCTATTTAGGAGCGAATTGACCCGGCTAGGAATTTCTCGGTTGACCTCCACCATCCCTTTTGTTCTGAAAGCGTAAAGACCACCAATTAATCCACTTTTGTTAAAATTGCTAAGTACTCTTGGGACACTTGATTTGGTGGGTTCTGGCAAAATCCCTGGACTATTGCCTCGGAGTACTTACTTGTCCGTTTCCTTTTGCCCGGTTGTGTCAGCAGTCCTGTTTGTTGAAATTAAGAAAACAATGCATTTTATTTAGTTAGAGCCTAATATCACTAAGGTACGATGGAGGCTTTTATAATTCCCCTACCCCATCTTAACTGGAGTAACATTATCATACATCTCATGAGATATATGATTATGAAGTAACGGCTTGCTCATCCTTTCATTACTTCGGTGATCTCTTCTTCATACTTTCTGCGACGTTCTGAGAAAAATAGCAATTATGAAGTAGCTGCTACCTTTTGTCAATCATAACAGTGATAGCAATTTAACGACAGTTGCATCAAAGAAGTAGCTGTACGCTATATTTTGCCCATATTAGTTTCCTTTCTGGGGCATGTTTTTGAAGACCCGGTCAGCTCAGTAATCCACACAGGAAGTGACGTCAGAAATACTGCAAACAATTGAGCAGCAGATAACGCTTAATTTCAACATTTCGTGCGAAATGTAGTATTAATATTACGTGGAATAAAATTATAATATTTGAGATTATGAAAAGTATTTTTTTTTTTTTTTACAATATATTCGTAATGTTCATGTATGCGAAACATGGCACATTAAAAAAGCAAGACAAATGGAATACAACGCTATAACGACCTATGGATTGTCCAGGGACAAAATATTTTGCCATGTATTATATTTACGTTATCGTACTTGTTCTAACCGCGTCCCAAACATCACTGCATCCTATGAAGGTGTCATATTTATGTGCTTCTAATGTGAAAAGGCACACTTTGGATTCACTTTAGACGCGAAGGCATCCAAACATTGTGTTGTTTTGGTCGTATGTACGTTTTATCACACACTTTCCGTTGCAAATACAATAAATCTCGACGGCACTTCTATAAACACCTAGCAATAACCACCAAACAAGAAAGTGTTACGAAAATCCATATTGTTAATATTTCGCAAAATACGCACTTGAATTGAGCAAGACTATGGCGCCACGCAAAGGAATATTAATTGCGACAGTATATATTATGGATAACACGTTTTTGTCACAATAAACACGGACTATGTCTCAAGCGAGTGAGGAGGGGTTAGTTAAAACCACGTTTGGTATATTTATTTTTATTATATGCAATTAATATTACTTTTTTAACACTCCCAATCCTTCACGCCATATGTGCGAACTCGGCCATGTAGTCCCGCATTGCATTCTCTCTCACACTAATTTAAAGGGCTTCATCAATGCCACTAATAAAAAGGACAGAGGTGGCTCAATCGCAAGACTGGAGGAGCGCTCTTCTCTGGTGTGTGCATTCTATCGGGGTTGTCCCACCTCATTGCACCAATTCTCTGGGTTAAGTTCGGCAATGGTCATCCAGAATTAGCAAAACCTAGTTAACGTTACGGGAGATACAACTATCGTATAATGATTTTTTTGTTTTTGAGCACGGAGAACGAAGTTATATGTGTACGAAGCTCCTTAAATTTGTGTGAGAGAGAATGAAATTAGGGACTATATGTCCGAGTTCGCACATATGGCGTGAAAGGTTGGGAGTGTTAAAAGTGTTAGAATCGCATAAATTGAAATATACCAAACCTAACTTTAACTAACCCCTCTTCACTCTCTTGAGACACGGTCGGTGTTTTTTGTGATAAAAACGTGCCATTCATAATACAAAGAGTCGCAATTAGTATTCCTTTGCATTGCGCCATAGTCTTCCTCTTGCTTAACTCAAGTGTGTATTTTACGAAATATTAACAACATTATGAATTTTTCCAACACTTCTATGATTGCTGGTTGTTGCTAGGTGTTTATAGAAGTGCCGGCGTGACTTTTTGTATTTGCAACGGAAAGTGTGTGATAAAGTGTACATACGACAAAAAACAACACAATGCCTGGATGCTATATAACGAAGAAATGCCGATTCTCCCATCATCATCAATTTAGCCTGAGCCAAAGCTGCTTAAAGGCCTTAAATAAATTTTAAAAATGATGATCAAAGTTCCGAGCATTACATTTACCCTGTATTATTATTATTATTATTTTTTTTTTACATATTTTGGCAGTCCACATTAAAAGTGAATCCAAAATGTACTTTTTCATGTTAGAAACACATAAATAAGACCCCTTCATAGCATCAAGTACGATAACCTAAATATAATACATGCCAAAGTATCTCGTCCCGAGACAATCCATACAACGTTACAGCGTTTGATACCTCAGCGTTGTATTCCAATTGTTTTGCTTTCTTTAATGTTTCATGTTTCACATCAATGAACATAACGAATATATTGTAAAAAAAAAAAAATCTTCTGTCCATAATCTCAAATATTATATCTTTATTCAACGTAATATTCATACTGCATTTTCCACGAAATTGTGAAACTGAGCGCTATTTGCTGCTCATTGTTTGCAGTGATTCTGACGCTAATTTCTGTGTGGATTACTGATGGGGCTGGGTCGTTGTTTTCGTACGTTGTCGCTTCATAATACATTTTGACGTCTATGCCAGAGCTACCTAGGGGATGAATTCAAAATCACGTGCACTGAACAAAAACCCGTTAGTTTTAGCGAAGAAGAAATGGAGAAGCGTGCTAAGTCTATCTATTATGAGGTCCATACTAATACCTCATTAAGTTTGGCTAATTGCAGGACTTGAACCTCCGTACATCTCAGTGTCCAGGGATTCCGCCAGGAGTTTCAGTTTGGGGGTGTAAAGTCAAAACTGGGAGGGAGTAACAAGAGTTTTGCACGGTTTCTATCGATTTTTGACGGCCAAAATGTTAAAATTGGGCAGATGGTCTCGACGATTTGGGCGATGACACCCTAACAGGGGGAGGGGGGCCTGTTGCAATCACTGTCAGTGCCGACTTGAAAACCAGAACCGAACTACTAGACCAAGAGAGGTGGGTCAAGACGGCCAAGAGAAAGACAGAAAATCCTAAACCTAAAATAGGTGTTGGAGACAAAAACCGACAACCGTTGTTTGGAGAGAAAACGTAAACCAGTAATTGAAGAGGCAAACCCCCAAAACCGGTGTTTAAAGAAAAAAATAATAGCCATACAGTTGTAAAACATCCACTAGGCAGAGGTGGCGCCCAATTTACGTGGTTTTTAACTTCCACCGCGGCGCAAGTTGAACATTTATTTGTTTCTCTGTTTGTTCGACAGGAAACAGCCAGCCATCCGCTGCCTGGTATTGTATGCGACACACAAGATCTATTTATGAAGAAAAACAAATGAGAATTCCCATTAGAGTTTACCTTAGTTAAGCTCAGCACGTAAGATACAAACAATTCATAATTCAATAAATCAATATTAAGGTATAATTTAATATAAAAATCACTTACATAAAACGTTCTTGAT
>JAGDQP010066128.1:0-11320 GCA_022664845.1 Lepisma saccharinum | reverse complement strand
AAGAAAATTAACTTTACTGTGTCTAAGGCATACTATGTACAATCTTATATCCCCTCTATGTCCGGCTATCGACAACTACTGGTTGAGTTGTTGTTCGGGAGGTCTCGGCGAAACTTCACTGACATATAGATAATCCAAACTTGACGCTCGCTCCACCTCAGTTAATTACTTGTAAAAGCGACGCTCGCTACACCTCACATGACTTTTTTTTATGAAAACAACACCGTTTTTATTGAATATACAGGTATATTTACGTGATAAGTTGTGCGGATTTTTCTCTGCATAAAATAAGAAGTTCATACATTGAAACTTTATACAAGATTTAGGTTTCAGCAACAAGTGCTGGGAAGCCATATACAATCGCCATGTCTGTCTATCTTTCGACAACTTTCCAATCAGGACTACGAAGATAGTTGAGGTGCCGTTGAGGTGTCCCGTGACTGAGCTCCGACTTACTTGCTTGTATATATAAAGAACATTAGATTATCTCCATCTTTTGTAAGGTACCGGTTAGTATTGTAAACATCTTTCCATGTTTTAAAAATATAATAAGTGAATGGTGTAAGAAAACATCTATATTACAATTTAGACAGTTTGACTTCCTGACGTATACTTTAGAGTCTTTACGGGATCAGCCTCTGCTAGGCTGATCTAGATGGGAGAATGTCAATACAAGTAAAAGACTATCAGCAGGGCGAAAGCATGGGGATGAAAATTCGCTGAAGAAAATTTAGTCTCCTCAAATCAATTCTCAGTACATTTATATTATCGAACTACAATGTAACATGTTAAAATTTATTGTCACAAGACTTCTTCTAGTATGAAACATCAACAAAAGAACTAAATTAATATTATCGACAGTGACGAAAATAAATCTTATAGTCTATCGAGTCTCGAGAGGCAAGACTCGGTCTTGGTCTCGTTTTGAGTAAGTCTCGACGCATGGTGTCTTTGTCTCGTCTCGATTCCTAGATCTTGGCCTTGGTCTCGAATTTGAGACGAGACCAAGACTAGTCTCGGTCTCGGTATCATGCCTAAAGTAGATGGCACAACGAAACACGCAAGTGACAAAAGCAGGCTATTGCACCATATTGAAGAACTTATTACCGATGATATTTTGCCCTTGAAGAAGCAGTTTCATTTATCGAGGACATGTCGATCAACAGCCAGTACCATATTCGGCTGCTATTGTTGATGGAATGACTGAGTTACACTTAATTAAACTGAAATAAGCAAATACATGCCTTGATCTATGAAATATTTTTTCTCAAATGATTTTGACCAAGTATAAATATTTATCTGAAATTCATATCGTGTTTGATACGTACAAAGAAGGTTCTTTGAAAACTGCTATTCGACATCGGCGAGAAAAAGGAGTTGATCCTGTGGAATACAAAATTACGTCTACATGAGTATAAAATCCGTACCTCTTCAAAAATTGCTTGCACATATTCATACCAAAGACTCTCTTACTGCATTCCTTAGTCAGAAGTTAGTTGAGGTTGCCTCCCAGTGTAGAAGCAATACCGTAATTTCTTCTGGTGCAGGCACAGAATCAACTTCCCTCGATGTTGGTGACCTCAGAAGCACTCACGAAGAAGTCGACATGAAGACAATTATTCATGCATGCCATGCATCTGCGCGAGGCGTCTCCTCTGTAAAATCATTCTCCCCAGATATGGATGTACTAGTTTTGGCAGTTATCTTCTCATGTTATTATCATATTCTGGCTAAAGACTCTAGCTTTGTAGTTACTCGTGCCAAGGTAACGGAGATTCCCCTTGCCGCGGCGTATAGAGTTCTTGGACCATCAAAGGTTTCCACTCTCCTTGCAATGCACGCCATATCTAGTTGTGATAAAACATTTTCATTTATAGGAAAGGCGAAAACATCGTTTTGGCGAAAACCCATGGATACTGACGAACACGTTATAGCATCTCGGGCTTTACTTGGTGAGACGGAGAACAATGCAGAAGAAACATATGGAGAAATAGAAATGTATGTTTGCACAGTGTACTCACGACCAAGTCATAATATACCCATAAATGCATTAAACGAATTTCGGTGGTGGTTCTTTACTCATAAACAAACAGGCTCATGTGCAATGCCACCAACTTTGTCTGTTTTGTGTTCTGCCGTACGGAGGACACATTATGTATGTATGGAGTGCAAACGATGTACTCTAGCACACCCACAACTTCCCACGCCATATAATTATAGCTGGGCACATGGTCTGAATCCAGGACCCTGCGATTTTCCTTGTGCTCCTGAAAAACTGATAGAGCTTATAAAATGTTCACGTATTCGTGGTCGTTGCACCTCCATGCACATGTATAAGGTCAAATCTACTGTGTACAGATATGTGTACTTGTTCCGGCGATGGCAGCATGTGTGACAACATTCGAAATGAATTACATGAATTTGTAAGAATGAAAGTTCTGGTGAAGAATGAGAATCGAAGTCAAGATACTCCTCGAATAGTACAGCGAGTTCACAATTTGTACATATGTTATCATAAAGTGTGAAGAGAATAGTTTTTTTCATAAATGAGTGCTCATGTTACGACTATTGTATTTGTGTAGTTAATTATATTCAGTATAATTTCTCATTGTACTTCGTGTAACGCATAAGTATCAACAGGCTTCTCTTCTCTATCATTATCACGATCTTTAACTCAAGTGTAATAGTAACTTAAATCATATTTTAAAATCTATCGTTCACATCTAGGTTTGTATTATATTCCTGCATTAAGGAAGCCTTTCACCTCATTTTAGGTCAAATCGCTAAAATATATGCGTCAGTGACTTCTATATTTATTTACATCCATACCTTGCACACGCTACAAGACATTATGAAATACTTCGTCGCTTTCCTTAGTTACAAACAGCTCTACCTGTATTCCCAGCCACGAGCCGCCACTGCCATTATCTCAAAGTATTTCTATTATTGCTTTGAAACTTCCAGACAATTCTTAAGCTATTTGACCATCGAAACATATCGCTTTCAGCTAATGGTTCGACGTTATTTTTTATAATAATGACAGCCTTCACTTACGTTACTATACATGCGCGTAGTCGCCATATTGAAACAAACATATACTGAGAAAACAATTCGGCAGAACCTTTGATCTTCCTGAAAGTGAAAATATATGGTTTTATATCATGTTCATGGCAGTAGGAGCAGTAATTGTTACAATATGGACAACGGTATACTGTAAATCAGCTGTATTGGCGGCCATTTCCCCCAGATGGCCACCATCAGTTTTTCATATATATCAGTTATACCCTTACCTCTATAATGAGACCATTCGCAATATTGCTTCATTTAACTGCAAACGGGACATATTTTTGCAACATAACAATACACACTATTACTCCTGATTCTTTCTACTCGCTTTGGTAACTTTGTTTAGTACAAGGTGGTTCAATTGTGCAAGGCAATATTTGCGTATTAGTTGCAAAAATGTACTTGTGACAATTAAATGTAAACAGCGCAACGACAATTCCTATGAGGATTGTCGTGTTATCCAGGGACTTCTTAAATTTGTATTAGGTACAATCACTGTTTACTTTCACCTGATCGGATTATTCCGACCATTTCCCCCATATTGCCTACCGAAAATACCTTTAACTGAAATTATCTACTGCCGTAGAAAAAAAAACTATATGATTTGAACGAATAAACAGAAAAACGATAGCTTTAGTTGTTGTATATGCCAAGTGTAGCCCAATTTTAGTACTCCAAAAACCTAACTCTTCTCAAAGAGAGAAGAAGTAGAGGCCAATAAAACAAACCTGCCACGTTAACCATACATTACGTCCTTTACTACCTCTATCCCACATCATCACCATCCCTACCAAGTATATACGTCAAGAGAATATTCACACCTACAATACATACCAACATCAACCCTACTGCATGATAATCATCTCTAAATGTTCCGGTCACAACACTAGATGGTGACATTATTTACATTTCTAATACACAGTTTTAGTTAGAGCATATAGAAAGTGTTCCAGCAGTTAAGTTTAAAAATCCTATTTATAATTACAGTTCTATACACTAGAAAGAAAATATTCCTTTAGTAAAACTATTTTCTAGTCACTTTTGACTTCGAACCGTCACGATTAAATTTTGTTAAGTTTTCCTAGTTAGAATCGACAAACATCCATACCGCAACCAGGATTCGAACCCGGAACTAAGAAGACGCTAAGCTGGAGCCTCTAATCTCACTACTGCCGCGGTATTCTTGTCTTCTACTATACATGAAGACTACGAATGAGGGATGAATGAATATGACGAATACTAGTAGGTCCACCAATCACATACAGAGACGAAGGAAATAAAGTGGGAACGTAACCGAACCTGATTTAAATTTCAAGACGAGTCCAAATAAATTAAAATTTGGATACTTCGCAACTACCAATTTCCTAGCATGAGGTACAATACTAACAAAGTATCAATAATCTCCGAAATTCTGAACCTTTTTTGAGTAACGATTAAGGTACCTTCAACAAGGTGCCATTAACTCAAATCTAAAGTAATGCTTTTTGCATACACACTTCTCAGACTTCAGTCTCACACTTTCCTTAATATACAAATTTCTTTTTCGAGAAGAGAATGGCAGGAGTGGTGTTATAACACAGATATAGCCTACCTTCTTAAATTATCTTACACCACTCCTGATTTGAAAACCCTTTAAAATACTGTCCTAAGAGTGAGAAAGGTAAGGAAGAACACATTATCGAGTTAACAATATACGCAGGTGCACTTACACGTGAAATTAGTTGTATTACTTGACATGAAACAAAATATTATCGCCTCCATAAATTTCACGCCTACTTTGTACACTCTAAGGAAGAAGGTGGATAGGAAACACAATGTTATTTAAACATAATTTTTTTCTCACATAAGTAAAGATTGTATACACAAGTTAAAGACAATTACAAATAACTTGTACACTCACAGAAGAGAATGGATTTCCCACAGACAATATACACATGACAGAGAGACACACACACACTAACATTGAATTAAAGACAAAATGCATTCCAACAAACATTGAACCACACAACACACACAGAAACATGATAAATTAAAAGGTATACATGAATAGAAAAGAATACTCACGCCAAAAAGACAAAAGAGAAAGCAAATTGACCAATATCTTAACTTAAAATTCTATTTTCTTCTTTTCGGGCATTTCTGTTTGTAAAATCAGACATCGATTTGCTATTAATTTCGTTAGTGTGTCCTTTTCAAGAGTTCGTGGTTTTACCTGTCAGAAGTTTTGATTCACGGTATTAGGTGCCAAGATTTCGTAACTTTAGTTCACCAGTAGTTTTGTCTACTAGAGATCTACGATTCGTGATATTAAGTGCTAGGCTGTCGTGGATTTAGCTCAACAGTGGCTTCATTTACTAAAATTTTAGGATACGTGGCATTAGCTGCTAAATTGTTGTCGCTTTAACATACTACTGGCTTCAATTACTACAAATTTGATACATTGTATTAGCTGTCAAACTGTTGTGGTTTTAGTTTACTAATGACTTTTACTCTCATAGATTTGATTCGTGGAATTAGCTGCAAAACAACGAGTCAGTGTCTTCTTCTCTTTGTAAAAATAAAAGGAAAACCAATGTGATACAGGAGTGGAAAAGGAAACTATTTTTTTTTGGTTGGACGTAAAACTTTTAAGAATTTGCTATAATTGGTGCATCGTCTTGGAAACGAACCTATAACTAACAATTTTGCAGTGAAATGAAATAGTGAAACTAAAGAAAACACACATTTTCTTGATAAAAGCTCTATTACAGCTTTAGAAACGTATTGACAAAGAGAACACCCCATTGAAACTTTTTCATGCTGTAGCTAAAGCTTTAAATAACGAGTATTTCACTTGTAATACTTTATAATCGGCAATTTTCCAATATCGTTAATTTGGTTTCGAGTTGCAATGACAATGAACTAATTCCCCTTTTGTTTATCTAATTGTGACAACGCGAAACGAATACTGGTATGCATTCCAAACTAGTTGATCTGACAAAGTTTTATTCTCGTGTTTTTAAACTTGTCCAAACTGAGTAAAGCGTAAATTAAAAGCCCTGTTCAGCCTGATCCTCTATTTTTCTATTTGCCACTAAAGATTATGAGAATTAGTATGCAATAACGTTTTTAACATTCCCATACGTATTATTGCCTGGGGAAAAGGAATTATTTAGCAGCTCATGTTAAACACGCATGTATGTAGGCCTTCTTTGTTCTGCGCAATGTGAATATTGTGGGCGAAATTTGGCTTCTGACTCCCATGTTACTTTGTTGACCACTATCCGAATTACAAACAATCCTATTATTAAGAGTTAGTTTCATTCGCATGCCATGCTTTCTCAATTATTGCCAAATATTTATAGAACTAAAATTGTTACACTACGTTCTCAGTTCCAATGCTTCAATTCTACAAATTCAAGCTACAACTTTTCAAATTCTATAAATTTCAAGTGGGAACTGTTCCAATTCTATAACATTCAAGTGAGAACTGTTCTAATTCTATAAAATTGAAGAGAGAACTGTTCCAATTCTATGAAATTCAAGTGAGAACTGTTCCAATTCTATAAATTCAAATGAGGAGTGTTGCAATTCAACAAATTCAACTGAGAACAGTTCCAACTCTATAAATGCAAATGGAATTTGTTTCAATTCTATAAATTCAAGTAAAAACTGCTCCAATGCTATAAATTTAAGTGAGAACGGTTCTAATTTTATAAATTCAAGTAAGAACTATTTCGAAAGTACAATTAGTATATTGAGGAAGTAGAAATTTTGTGAGCTATAATTTCATACGCATTTTGACAAATTTCTCAGGCAACAACTATATCTGCAGCGTTATATACATTGTAAGAAGAAGGTATGCACAATATGCCCTGATAAAGTTATTTTTGAACTGAACTTTTTCAATATAGAGCGAGAAATGTTTGTAACCGGGACCACCCAGGTTCGATGCCCGCTGCCGCCAAATCTTTTCTTCTTTCCCAAGCAACCAAAAGAGCTTATTGAAATAATCTAACTCGAGTGAAATTGCGTACAAAATGCCTTCAAATAGTCATCGGAGTTGGAAAAATGTACACAGGTGATCAAACGTTCATCTTCACTCATTAAAAAATGCATAACGAGGGAGAGTATCTAAATTTAGTATCTAGCGTTTTCTAAGTAGAACGTTTGAACTGTTTTTCACTGTAATTTTTATATTTTGTTTTGAACTTCTTAAATGAATGTAAATTAAGTAGATAGAATGAGCTCTACGATATGTTATTCCGCACCTAATCGACATTTAGGTTAGCAATATTTCTTATAACTTTAATAACTTTTACTGGCAAATCATCTTGAACTGAGATAAAATATTATATAGCAGAAATTTTGCCATTATTTCCTGTTCCGCTGGAGGAGGATTGTAAATTCAAAACTGGAGAGGTTCCAATGTTGAGGGATGTTAGAAAAATTGGAGGGTGACACCCTCTAACGGGTCTAACAAAACCCTTGTTATGGTGCATAAGAAAAAAATGTTCCTCTGTTGTCGTTGTTCATACAATTTTCTCAATAACTTTCCTTCGAGCGTATTGGGTTTTCTCTGCGTCATCCCTGAGTTAAACATATCTACATCCATCCATGTTTACTGTACATTAAATGTTACTAACTGCTTTTTTATATGCGTCCATTTATAGGAAAAGGAAAAATTCATTACATGATATTACAGGACTTACGGGAAAACCTTTGTGAGACTTTCCCATAGGAACTGGAAACGATCAAATCTAGCGCAGCATCAGTAACAAAGACAACATTAACATCTTCGAGAATAAAGATAATATGCGATACGATGACGTGATGACCAGGGATTAAATTCTAAGTCGATCGATGGAAGGACTCTCATCCAAATATCGTTTTTAACAAGTGCATCTCATCCTAGCCATTGATTCGTAATTGGCCAAATATCACCTAATAATTGTAGACAGATGTATTTTTTTGTGTGCATAGTGCAATATATAGAAACAAGATCCATGGAATGCGATAAAAGTGGTGGCTGAGACTCAGCCTTCCCTAGAAAATCCGTGTGTGGGTTCAGCCCTCGCGAGCCCAGTCTGAACTTAATCCCTGATGATAACGCGATGCAACAACATGATCTACATAGCAAATGACAACTAAAGTCATCTTCAAAGAATGAATGTTTTTATAAGTAATGTTAATGGTCATGGATTGCATTGGACAAGAGTTTCATATGCTTGTTTTCTGGACAACGTCGATTCTATTAAAATGAAATACTTTTCGCGGGAATTCTTATCTAAGATGCAATCCTGTCATAAGCTTTGCACCACAAACATTCTTTGGAGATAATTTCGAATGTCGTTTTGTACGTCATTATTTCTCGACATATTACGTAATTTGCGATGATGTCTTGTCAAGTTTAGATACTTCTAGGTCCTTAACTGAGTACGTTTCAACATTTCTTCAACGAAACATTTTTCATGTATTGATGTGACTAATGGCCTATCGAAATTTCTCCCGTAGGCCTCTCCATATGGTGTGCAAGATAATATCCTGTTACTTATGCAATCCTGCCTTTGATCTTGTCCCCTTGAAATAATCGCCGCCACTACTCATAATGTTTGTACAGAAGGTCGATCCGCGTACATGTGCTCTATTATGAATCGTCTCCCCTGCTCACAGAATGGACCGAACCGAGTGGTTAAAAGGGCAGGGGAAAACCAGAGGCCTCTAGTACTGAGTCACTATCGTAAGTATGTGTTGTGTGTATCATGGCTCCAAACGTCAACCGGTTCTGGGAGGGCTACGTAGTTGCACTTTTCCACGCCAATCATTCGGTATCTAAAATTCAAAAACAGTGCAAAGAGTATTTGGTTTGATGACGATCAAGAACAATGAATCAACATCAAAACAAGAGTTACCAGCGATTCAACATCTACCAAGGGAACTAGGAAGCGAGCGTGCACTGCAGTGACGCCGCCTGTGTCTCATAAGTTGCGTCGAATAGCCCTCCAGGAAAATCCCCCTCTGCAACGTGTGATGGACACATGACTCCACGTGGCACAGTCAACTGTGAACCGCAACCTGCGTGAGAAGTCGAACCTCCGGAAGGTCTTTAAAAGTCGTCGACATTACTTAAGTGCGGCCCATTGGTGTGAGAGAAAGACCAACGGCAGCCACCTCTAGGAATGCCATTTATCCGGAGAAAAGTGGAAGTATGTGGCCACACTAGATGAGACATGGGTGTATTTATAAGACTGTGGCAAAATTCAAACCATTACTTACACTTCACGCAATGCAAAATCCCGTCCCGATTTCATACTTCATTACAAAGCAACTTTCTCGAAGGGATTCTTGGATGTTGCAGGATACTGCTATCAAGGCAAGTTAACTATTCGTCAGATCCTTAAAAACTATAAAATGAACTCTGCCTTCTTTCAGCAACATATCCGACCCCAATTTATACAGACGGCCTGTCTCGTTTGTATGGAAATGCCATCAATCAAGACTGTGCGTATGGACAAGGCTTCACCCCATACGTCTCATTCATCTTGCAACAGATGGCGCAAGACACCGTCATTCAGGCTATTCAATTTCATTATATAGCGGTGAAGTCACCAGGTGCCAGTCCTGGGGATTTCTGTGCGTTAAGCCTACTGAAAAGGGCACTTTCATCTCGTTGTGTCACCACTCTCCGGTGCCTGCAAAAACCTGCGAGTAGTGGCAGAGGCTGTTCTGCTTATTCTCTTTCAATTTTGATGTGCCTACATTTGTTCCAATTACAATCCATTTCATTTTTTATGGTTTGTTTTAATTTCATGTTTGGTTTAGGTGTTTCAACATCTTGTTAAATGTTGTCTTATTCTCTGCAACAAGAATCATATTATCTGCCAATCTAATGCATTTGATTTTTGTTCCCCGCGAGCATGACTCCTTCCTCCAGGTTCGAAAATTCTTTGTTTAACTTCTTCAAAATTTATATTAAATAAAATGGACGAGAGACAATATTTCTGTCTCACTTCTCGATCAATTGCTGCTCGTTCTGATCTACATTTATCCTCATTCTCTGATTTAGGTCAACGTACTTTATAATCCTTCGATCTTTTCATTCCACATATACATTCTCTAATATTAGCTTCAAGATTTCCCAGCTGACTCGATCGAATGCCTTTTCCAAATCAACAAATGCTGCGTATACTTCCTTACCTTTCTCTATATGCATCTCTCTCTTATAGTTCGTAACAAACCAATATCATTCCTTGTTCTTTTTCCTCTTCCAAATGCAAATTGTTCTTCAATTTCTGCATTCACCCTACCGTATAGTCTTCTGTCCAATATTCGTAGAATAATTTTTGCTGAGTGAGCTTTCGGACTGAAGGTTTGCTAAACCTCACATCTTATCTTCTTTTCCAATGGAATCATTACTGTATCTTGCAAGAAACCACTTTCCTGAGTAATAAATTTCCTTACAGGGTCACAGCATTTCATTGTTTCCTTTCACTATTTTTATTCTGACAAGTCTTCTGGAATTCTTTTCTGAGTATTTTGAACCCTTTAAGATCACCACTTACTTCTGCTTCTTCTTCTTCTTTAATGTGTTAGGGCATAAGATAAATATAAAATGAAGTATATGGGCGGTAACAGCAATGTATGTGGGCATTGGAACATTTCGTACAGGTCTTCTAGGGATTTATTTTATCTATCCAATATTGCTTTCCATCACTAATGAGATCACCAACAAGACAAATTTGCTTCCTTGTACACCATATCGTATCTTCCTATTTCAGTCTCGTATTTCATTACATTTCTTTATCGCTTTCTGTTTCTCTTTATTCATTATTTAGCTTCATGTACGTCCTTTTGTCTTCTGTATATATCCACTTCCATTTTCTTCTTACTCTTCAACATTTCTTCTGTAATCTACTCTTTTTCTCTTCACGATATCCTATTATTTTTCTGCAGCATTAAGAAAACAGAGCTTTCAGCAATCCCACTGCCTATTAGTACTTTCATCTGTTTCTATCAAATTTGAGTAGTTTCTTCGAACTTTTTCACAAGTTTATGTTCCATTTCCTCGCTTTTAGACTTCTCCAGTTCTTTCACATTCTTGTATTTTTCTACTCATGTTTTGCATCTTAATATCGATTTCTACTTGGACTAAGCCATTTATCACTACGATATTATTCGCCCCTCTATTTTTTCTGAATATCTTTTCATATATTTGTAGTTTATTTTGAGCCCTTCTTCCTTTCACCTATATCATCAACATCTTCTGCTTGTTACT
>JAGDQP010066127.1:0-11320 GCA_022664845.1 Lepisma saccharinum | reverse complement strand
ATCCAGTAGTGGGTTGAATATGGCTGTGATTTATTATTATATAAACGCATTAGGAAATTTAATACAATTAGTATCCAAGGGCACGTAGAAGTTTGGTAAAGTCAGGTATGGTGTTCTCTTTTATTGCACACGCGACTGATTCGTGTTTTCTCAGACATTCGAAAATAGGTCTTCTTGTTTTGAGACGCTAGTGGCCTTGTTCCCTTCTTCAAACTGACTAATATTTCCAACGCCAGATGAATCATTCTATAACTAATTATCGTTCTTTTCTTCTACCTTATGATAAGCGGGTCTAAATTGAGGTGCGTTTTTAGTAAAAAACTAATTTCAATTTTACTAGCGTTTGTTCACTTCTTCAAATTGCTGGTTCATTTTTTTCTAAATTATGTGAATTTTGCAAACTATTTAATGTGCGTACTGTTTTTACTGCCTCAAAGGAAGAAAAACAATATAAACCAATTTAAAAAAAACTATCGATTAACTGGTATCGAACCCGGGATCACTGTATTACAACTCCGACGCTTTATCCATGACTCCACGTAGCCAACTACCAACCAGTGCTTTCTGAGAGCTCTTTATATCAATTCCGTACACGAGTAACATATGCTACTAATTACGCAGTGTTCACACATCATGATTGTCCTCTCTGCAGACAAGTATCTACCATTTTGTTCCGATCTCCCAGCAGTTCTGTTTGTTTAGAAATCAGGAAACAATGTGTTTTACCATTAACAAGCTTCGGAGCAAAATAGCAACTAAGCCAGAAGCTGCTATTTTTTATCGGCTGTAGCAGTCATAGCAATTTATCCCATGTAGTAGTGAAAAATAGCTGTTACGCTTGTTTTGCCCATCTCTATTTCGCATCTATTTTTGAAGGTTTTCCTAACGTTTTTTTTTTTTTTTTTTTCGCTTTCTTTGTGTATTGTATAGATGCGCCATCCCTTCCAGATATCAAATCCGGCATAAAGTAGGTTTTCACATTTTGGGCGTTTATTGCCTTCTTCAAACTGCCGATTCTATTAATCTCATTCTATTTTCCGTCTTTGCAAGACATAATGTTGGTAGGCGAACAATTCATATTCACAGCGGTAATGTACTGATATCGCGGTCCACAAATTTAAAAACTAAAATTAGTGGTTTATTTTCTAAATTATTACAGTTACAAGTAGACAAACATGTGGAAGGTAGTAGATGGACCTTATGTGAGACCCCTAGACATACATTTAAAATACAAGTAAGCTCATGTAATCCAATCTCAAACAATACAAACCTTTGGTGAATGGACTGAAAGCAAACATGCGGTTCTGAACATTGAAAACCTTTGTGCCATGTGTTTTTTACAGCGATCTGGCATTTCTTCATGCTGTTGATTGTGGTCAACACCCAAACCGAGTGTCGCACTATCAGCCGCATGTTGAAAAGTTATTACCTATTTTTGAGAAAAATAACTTCTCTTTCCTGTAAGGATGCACCCCACTTATATCTAAGTTCGAAAAACCTTACAATGCCAAAACATGTTTCGATCAAAGTTTACTGGGTAGAAAACAAAACAATTTACCCTCTACACATTGGTGATCATTATTAAAGTGAAAATAGCAAAGTACGACATTGACATGCTGTGTATTAACGACGAAGAAAAAACCCACTCTGATACTAGTACCGATAATGTCAATACCCACCAGTACCTAATTATAAACTTTTCAAGACTAGTCAGTGCTCAAACCTCAAAAAATGAACATCGATTATTTTAATGAAAATGTGTTTGTGTCTTTTTTCCACCAAACTCAAACTAATGAAACATCGAAGCCTGTGCCGCTAGCATGAAATTACAAATGTGAAAATGCCCGCTCCTAATTCTGTAGTCTAATTTAAAGCAAAATTGGTCTTTTTTTTTAAAGCCAGTGTAGCTATAGTCGCGGATTTCTATTTTTTTGGAACCTGTTAGTGTAAAGTAAGTGTGTCATACAATCAAGGTGTAACATTACAAATTATCTTCCTTTTGTTATTTTGTATGTTCGAGTGACGGCACTCCCACGGAACCTTTCCTGTACAATGCTGACTTTCTCTACAAGAACTGAAAGAGTAGTTGGAAGTTATTGACAGCCAGTCACGGCAAAATAGGCCTATGAAATATTTAACACCCGAACAAAATCAACAAAATGAAGAGTATCAGCGTTGAAAGATCTGTGATCATCCTTCTTGTCCTCAAATTCCAAATGTGAGACAATAACCATTTGACAACAAATTATGTTAGTCTTACGTGTAATGACTGTAATTTGAAGGTCAAAAACAACCTTTTATCCCTATATTCTTCCATAATCTCGGGGGATACGACGTCCACCTAATTGTTAAAACGTGAGGAGTAATGTCGGAATGTGACCCGACAATTATCCTTCAACCCGAGGAAAATTATAATTCAATTTCGAAATAGTTTACTATTCATGAGAGAAGTTAAGATGCGTTGAGAATTTTTGATTTAATTAGAGTTTTTCCTACGAGCTCAGGAGAATAGTTTGGACACAGAGTCAAGATGAGTTGAGGTACACGCGTCGATAATTCTCCCATGATCAACAAAAAATTGAAATATGTTGTAGGAAGAGGGTCTACACATACAAATACATAACCGACGCTTCAAAATTTAATAACACGCAATCAAAAGAACAGTTCGATAATAATTTACCAAACACATTTTGCACTAATGAAAGGTATGAGTACGCACAACATGTCTGGGGAACTTTGTGCTGCTCAACTTTGGGAGAATTCCATGACCATTATTTTACAACTGACGTCTTACTGACCGTGGATGTACTTCAGAATTTCAGAAACACATGTATCTGAGATAACAAAATTACTTCCTGTCTATCATTATACATCCCCTGGTTTGAGCTGGACAGCGATGTTATATGAAACGAAAGTTGTGCTACCGTTGTTCTCTGATATTAACATGCAATTGTTGTAAAAGTACAAATCCGCGATAGTGTTTCACAATGTAGTCTGAGATATGTGCAGGCTAGTAATTTTCTCGGTTCTGAGTTCTACCCTGAAAAGGAAATTTCTTTCTTGATGTACCTTAACGCTAATATTCTTTATGGTTGGTCTATGTTAGAGCTGCTACCTAAAAACGTTTTCAGATTGGAACGACCCAACCAAAATATTAATTCATCTCAATGATCACCTTGAAGAAGATTTATTTCCATAGAAGTGCACAGTGAGTGTCCATAACATTTGCATGAAAATCATGCCGACTTAGAACCCGTTAATGATGTACCCCCCGCGGGAAGCTTATCAAATTATTGTTGACGATAGATCATAAAAATAAATATGTATTTCACTCTCGGCTGTTAAAGTTTTACCTTGAAGCCTTATATTTAGTCAAACAATAACCGAAGAACTGAGGCTACTACGGGATTCGAAAAGAATTTTACAAGCTCGTAAGCAATAGCAAATTCAAAAAAAAACAAAAAACAATGGAAAATGTTAGGCGTGTCAACGTTCGACTTGTTTCTGATCCAAGATAAGCAGGGTAACCTGTTGCTATACCTTAATTCAAATCCCCGATAATTTATTCGGAAACTCTTTCACTTGCTCATTTGATCCGAAAGTCTATAAAATTAAACAACCTAAATTTTGTGGATGACGCCATCATGGAGTTCGGAAAATTGAAAATGTACCCATTTAATTACGATATAATTAAGCTACGTTATTGTAATAAAATAAAAGTCTTCTTCGCTGACACAGATTCGTTTGTGTATCACATTTGTTGCGTATTTTTTTATGCAGACATTAAACAAATGATCGTTTATTTTGATACCTGGGGTTACTCACAAAACAATCAATTCGGCATTCTATTACAAAGCAAGATGATATTAGGTAAGATGAAGAACGAATTAAGCGGGGATTTTCTAGTTTCTTGTGTTGAGCTAAGGTCCAATGTTTACGCCATGAAAACAAAACCAGGCAAGGAAAGAAAAAAGGTTAGGGGAACAAAAAAAGAATGTAGTTGAGAAAGAAATAGTATTAATTGATTTTAAGAAATATTTATTTTCGGACGAACCAGTGAGAAACGTGCAGGTGGAAATATAGTCTAAAGCACATCAACTACACGCTGTGGAAATGCAAAATTAGCTTTGGATCCCCAACGATGAAAAACGTAAAATTCTAAATTCTAAAATGAATACGCCGCTTTGGGGGTACAAACAATTTATTGACGACGCGGCAGAAATAATTAACAACAGGTGTTTTCCTCAGCCGGTAATTAATTTGATTTAGCTTGACGACTTTCACTTGCTGTTACCCGTTCCCTACTTCCCAGGCAGCTAGGTCTTGATCCGAGTTCTCTTTTGTGCAAAGCCACGACCTCTAAGCACCGATATTAATTTCTCCCTTCTGTATGAGCCGCACCTTTTCTAGGAAGGGGGGTGATGCTAATCATGTCTGTGTGTAAAATGTTATGTTTTTTATTTTAGTCACTAATTGTGTTATAGCAAGGATTGTGTTATCAGGATTACATAGCTAATAGTTTCGACCGGGACAGCTTTTACGAAGTCAACTATGATTTTAATGTCTGTGAGTTCATTGATTGTAACTTGTTTGCATTGGCTAAACCTAAGAACGTATTTGAAAGGGGACTATGATGAATTCTCCGGGCGAAAGATACATTTCTGTGTTCCCTTGCGTGACTCGTTTAAAGGTTACGTGGTTTTCTGTAGTTTAAAATAATTACAATTTGAATGCTCTAGGATTAACTTTTGTCTGGGAAAACGTCTTTACGTCCGTTTTTCAAATAAATATTATTTACTCTGCAGCTGTCAAATTGTCTTGAATCCTTTTTCTCTGATCGGTAGAACCACGTCCAGTTATGAATAGAACAATCACAAAATCAAGCATATCAAATTGAAGATAATATCGATACGTTGAATTGGAAGTGAGAACCTACCGCATGATTTTCGATGCACTGGTTTGTTAAAAAATCTGTAAGTATCTGTGGAGACTTCAGAAATTCTGCCTTCAAATTTAAACTATATTTTTTTTCGGATTCAACTACACAAACTCCTAGTTCTATTGATTGAACTGATGTTTTGAAATTATATTGAATACATTGCTTGAAATTGTTGACATGCTATCAATTTTAAGATTGTAAACTGTGTGAGAAAAATGATATATTTTACTGTTTAACAGGCCAAGCAAAAACAGATCCGCCATTTCGAGGACATTATGGTAAGTTTTTTATTATGATTCCGTGTACATAAGTTGTGTAAATATTCCGTATTGTTCTGATGTGAATAGCTTTAGAACATAGGCTAAATATATATAACGAAATAATATTTAACCCTCTCTTCCACAATACTTCAGCATAGTGTAATACAGATAAGAATAAAACTAAAATGAGGAAACCAAAACTGATAAATATGTGATAATTTGTTAATAAAACTGATAAATATGCATATAGTGCAGTCTCTTAGACCTAAAATTTTATAGTATGGGAACAGGTTAGACAAAAGCACCATATTTTTTTTCATGTGTTCCCTATTGCTAACACTTTTGATTTGTGGTAGGATCCACGTGAACAAGGCAATGGTTCGTGAGTTATGAATTATATTCTAAGTGGGCGAGTCGGCCAACAGAGCGCATAGCTGTTAAATAGTGCCGTAATACAAATGGCAATACCCGGGTCACTACAGAGTACTTTTATGCTATTTAAGTGTTCCTTATGTGTTATGTATGTGATGTGAATAATAATGGGTTGAGCATATATATACATACGTGTATATAGTCTCTCCTCTCCCAACCCGTCAGGTCAGCGTGGGAGCAGTAGACCAACTCCTCCCCTCCGGGAGAGGCCTCATCCACTAGTGGATTGAATATGGCTGTGATTTATTATTATTATTATATATACAGTGTGTCCATAAAGTCCGTTGCCACCCCGTGTATCTTCAAAACGACTGGTAATATAAAAATCGCAAAACAACGTCCTTCATTATTTTAAGGGGTTAGCATTTTGAGCTATAAAAGTTCCACTCCGGGTCCCCTAGGGGGGAGTAAACGGAGTTCAGTGTTTACGTGAAAATGCCAAATGACAAAAGTGGTCAAGTGATACCTAGTGTCAACGGGTTTAATACAAGTAATAACTTGGGGAACCTTAGAATTTTAAATTGTTCCATATTCCAAATGGCATTAAGATGAAAATTATAAAACGAATCTTCTATTCTTCACTCAGACAGCAAGAGGTCTAGAAGTTATCTAATTGTTGTTGTCATGATTCTTTTCGAAGTTCTAACCTACCCACAAGTATGCTGCTATATTAGTCCATAGTTTTGAATTGCTAGGAACATTTCGAATCATTTTCTTTGTCTTTAATTTTCTTTATGAGAGTTTGCTGATGAATGTAAATTTTCAATGTTGTGAAGAGGTTGCAAATTGCTGACAATGAGTTTTCCAGCGTATTTCTATACGTACATATGCCTTAACCACTAAATAGTGTCTTTCCAGTTACACTTTGCTGATTAAAGTTTCGGAGATAAACGCTTTGAAGTTACTTATTTACAGGCTGAACATGTAGAAACTATTCAGTGGTTAAGACGTAAGTACTTAGGAACATGCTGGAAAACTTATTGTCAGCAATTTGGAACCTCTTCACAACACTGACAATTTACATCTATCAGCAAACACTCATAAAGAAAATTAAAGAAAAAAAATCTCGAAATGTTCCTAACATTACAAAACTATGGGACTAACAGAGCAGCTTACTTTTGGGTATGTTAGAACTTCAGAAATAATCATGACAACAAGAGTTAGATACAGATTTTGCTGTCAAGAATAACTTCTAGACCTATTGCTGTCTGAGTGAGGAATAGAAGTTTCGTTTTAGAACTTTCATCTTACTGCAATTTGGAATATCAAACAATTTGAAATTTTCAGGTTTCCCCAAATTATTTCTTACATCAAACCCGTTGACACTAGATATCACTTGACCAAGTTTGTCCTTTGACAATTTTACGTAGACCCTGACCTCCGTTTACTCCCCTTACGGGACACGAAGTGGACCTTCATAGCTAAAATGTTATTCCCTTCAAATAATGAAGGACGTGTTTTTGTGTTTGTTCATATTCGCAGTCGTTTCGAAGATATACGGGGTGGCAGCGGATTTTATGGACACAAAATGTGACCGCCGCCATTTTGGATAGGGTCAACATAGCGACTTGAAACGTTCAGCAAAATATTTATTTTGTCGAGACCTTTCAAACGATATGTTACTCGTCCCTCTTTGCCATTTGAAAATTTCGAGTTGACCCCCGTACCGCAATTTGAGAGGGTCTGGGTGGAACTTTTATAGCTCAAAATTCAAGCCGCTCAAAATTACGAAATACGTGTTTTCGCGTTTTCTCATATTCGTTGTCGTTTCGAAGATAAACGGGGTGGCAACGGACTTTATGGTGTGTGTGCGTCAGTGTTTTTTGTACATCATACTACTTAACTTGTATTATTTTCAAGAAACCTAATGTCACCTTTACATTCTGTGTTTTTCAGTTCTGACCGTCTGTAGATGAAAACATGGACTGGAAAACCTGTGTTATTTGTCAGCAAAAAACTACCGAAGGCCTGAAATGTTCCTTGAACGCAGTAGGATCTGGAGATAAATCCCAACCCTATAAGACCTTTCTAGACAGATAGCGAATTTCGCAAATTGAACCGACATTTTATGCTTCTCTACTTCGAAGAGAAAATAAGTATTAAAGATTTAATCAAGAATCAAGCTAGTTGGCTTAAATCCTGCCATGGGAAATTCAACAAATATAAGCTTTCAAGAGCACAGAACAAAACAGCCTTGGAAGAAGCAGGGCCATCCAGCGAAAGTGCAGAAGGTAAGCGACGAAGGGATCGCCTGCCACAGACAAGGACGATAAGCATCATTTGCACTGAAAGTGAGGGCGACCTTCATGAGTTCATGACACTGACGGATGATAATAATATCAGGCACATGGCTCGAGACTTACAGGATACTGCTGTTTTAGCGAGAATATCTGCTCCAGATGTTGTAGTGATATATGGCATGTACCAGCTAAAATGCCATACTGAATTCCGGAATTGTCATCAAAAACTCATGAGAAAACGAAGAAGCACTATTTACTATAAAATGGATGAAAAGAAGATAGAGACCCGGGCTTTCATTGAACTTATAAACTTTATAGGACACTCAGTAGAAGAAGATGTTTTCTTCTTCAAACTGTCTTAGTTCCGTCACAAGTATGCATATCGTCTTATGGAACTTGGAGTTCGGAAGGAGGTCAACAAAGTTCGGTTCAAGGAAAAGGTTCTTAGCTACTTTCTGCAGGGCCAGTGCAGAGTGATGGAAATCATAATGTACTTATTTTGAACCAGAGCATGAAAAAAATATTAAAACATGCTTTTGGAGATTATGAAGAAGATGCATCAATATTAGCTAAAGCTGCAAAAATATCATTCGGGAAGACATCTTTGGATCTGATGGATTTAATTTCGTTGGTACTTTCCCACCAAACTGTCAAAATAACTCTGTACCAACGACATTGAAAATGTTTGTTTCAATGTTATTGAATGGTTGTGCCATCAAGAGGCAAGACTCGCACGAATCACTGGAAACTCTTACTATTTCCGAAACAATCATGTATAATTGCAAGAAAACAACAAAATCTGTGGTGCAATTTCGCCATTCCTTGTCCTCTGAACCGATAATTCCGTTATACATAGGACTGAATGTGCACACTCTTACACGATCAAGAAAATTGATAACTCAAATACACCACCTGATAATTTGCATCACTTATCGCCGTGTTCTTCAGGTGGAGAATCAGCTAGCAACTTCAGTTTGCCAACAAGCACTGTATGAAGGAGTAGTGTTTCCATCTAATCTTCGCAATTGGTGAAATAGATAATCTTGATCACAACCCTTCAATCACCACTACCAAGGGTCCTTTCCATGGCACTGGAATCAGCATCTTTCAAACACCATCAAATTGAAACCCAGGGCAAACCAGAGAAGCTCTCACTCTTCCTGCGGAGACGGAGAGAAACAACCTATATTTGCCTAACAGCTATGCCACTGTACCAGCAGTAGCTCTGGAAGAATCCACAGTTTAGGTGCCAAAGATCAACATGACAAAGGTAGTTGTGCGAGATATGGTTGAAGCAATGAAATATGAGAATTTGTGGATTCAATTATCTCTCGAACTGATTAATAAAGATAAGCTGGCAAAGGGAGACAGTCTGTCATGGTCAGCCTACCACGCTTCTCATCCGACAGAGCCCTCAAATGAAGAGCCTGCTCTTGGAAAGCTTCTTCCTCTCTTCTATGAGAAGGCAGCATCCGCAGCCATGATCAAGCATGGTATGGACATTGTTCCTGAATCCCATGCAGATACCAGCAGTTGCAATGGATGCTCCCCTGTTTGCGTTGGCAAAGTACATACAATGGAAATGACCCACAACACACGGAGGAGACAAATTTGTAGTGATGTTCGGTGAGCTCCACATAGAGTTAACTGTATGGAAAACCATTGGCAAGTACCTCGAAGGCTCCGGGTGGACAGACGCTCTGACATAAGCAGCATTTGCATCGTCATGAACAGCCAATTCATTTCTCAGCTGCTCACATATCAACAGGACGAGACATTTACACCATATATGTGCTGTTGTTCTGAAGAAGCTCCAGAGAGATGCCTTTCTGCATCACAGTCCACAGACACTGCGAGTTCAGGAGAAACATGAAGACGGGAAATCTTTAGCAGCAGCCCAACATTCAGTATTGGGATACTATCTTCAGGCTTGAACTCATTGGTCTTCTCCTTTTTAGAGCTCATAGAGAAGTTAATTTTGTTCTGTATGTAGAATCACTGAAAACCCTGGTTCCATGGTTCTTCGAATTTGGACAATCAGAATTATGCCCGCTTGATTCCTATTCATATACGCGACTTGGAAAATCTGCCATCACCCAGCTTCAAAGAATTTGTGCAACATGGTCACTGGGTTGTTCGTAAAACAACAAACAAGTTATCAGCTATGCCTATTGATCATGCTCATGAACAGAACAACGAGCTTCTCATAGGTTCTAGGCGGGAAATAGGACTCACTGAAAATTCATCAGCGTTCAGAAAGAGGATGATAGCAGGTCCTGAACAAGAACGGTTACTCGAAATGTCTGAACACAGGCGCAGCATGGAAAATGTAATGCATTGTCACCATGAAGAAGGCATCGCAACACAGGAGAGCTTCAAGCAACAGATATTTAGCCTTGCAGAGACTATGAGGGAAATATGCAATCCCTTCCTAAATGGTACTGACGCACTGCTGACTTTAGATTTTCATGATGTTCTCATCCAGTCTGTAGTTAATATGGTACGTATTATCGAAAAGGTTGGCGAACAACAGTACAAGGGTCAGTTCTCATTGACTACGAAAGGTCTATTCAGGACCCAATTCACAAGAACTCCTTCCAACTGTTCAAATATCCTGCTCCGAAAATCAGTTGCAAGGAAGCATACAAAATTCCAAGTCTGAAGACAGATGGAAATATGTTTTCGAGATTGTACATCGTCGCACAAGACCGGAACTGTGATATGAATACAGTCTTCAGTCATGAAAATCACCCATTTCCTCCATCTTTGTCTGATAAAGGATAGATTCGATTTGGAATTAAGTCTGACTTGATAACATGTTTGGTAAAGACAGCAGAGAAAAATGTGTCAAGCTTACTGCAATTCGATGAAATCGATGATGAAATTGCATTTTTAACCTGCTTGGATAACCTGAATGAAGAACCATCAACAGATGTGAATCTTTTGAGTCTTGCTTCTTAGGTGGAGTCTTTGGAAGGAACAGCCGAGAGAGATGTGCCAACTTTCTTTGATGTGAAGTTGCGCGATGGTGCTGCTGTAGTGCTCTTCCTCTCGCCGACTGCATGTGTCAAAACATTTGAAGACTATGTCATTGATGTTTTCATACCTTACATAGTACAGCAGCTTGATAACTCAAGAAGGGTAGACATTGTATGGGAGAGGTATGTAAAAGGAAGCATCAAAAACTCGGTCAGAGAGAAAAGAGGAAAATGAAAACTAAGAAAGTTGCAAGTCAAAATAAAATTCCATGAGAGTGGCAAAACTTCTTGTGTGATGCAGGCAGCAAGCAGGAGCTGTTCACGTTCCTGGCAGAGAAGTTCGATAGCAGAGAATTTCCCCCTGGCAAGTAAATAGTGACAACATACGGAGATGGCGTTCTGGTGAGAGGTAGTCACCTATCCGTGCCAGCCTGTAACCACGAAGAGGCAGATACAAGACTGGTCTTACAT
>JAGDQP010066126.1:0-11320 GCA_022664845.1 Lepisma saccharinum | reverse complement strand
ATCTCCAAATGAAACAGATCCGCAATATTTTGTTGTATAACTTGGGTAATATAATTGCATTAAACAACTATCTCGATTTCATTGTAGGCAAATCTTACGTGCTAAACTGTTAATCCACCATAACGATTCTTTGAATTTGTATACAACTAAACAGAATTATATAAAACATCGAATTTCTCTAGAACGTAAGTAAAGAAAACCAAGACAAGTGTTACTGTAGTAAGTTATTTATGTATTGACGCTTACTTCCTCTAATCGTGAGGAGGGTGGGAGTACTTGGTGCTGTTTGGCAACTTGGCAACTTTGGCTCAATGGTTGTAACCAAATTAGGTTACTTTTTGGTAACTAGATTTAGTTACTTTTCATTCTCTTTTATGACCCTTGTTTTTAATTGTACAAAGTAGTATTATTTTGTAAAAGAAGTATGAGCCCTTTTTTCCAACCCCTAATTAATATAGCAGAAATAACATAAAAGGCTTTGAGCACATTTTCACCCCTATTTAACATAGTAGAGATTAGACCAGTGCACAATAGCATAAAAGGGTACGGTATTTTTTCCAACCACTATTTAACATAGCAGAGATTACAGTAAGGAGTTTATGAAAGGCTACGAACACTTTTTCTCATTATAATCTACCTAAACCCACGAAGGAACCATTAGGCCCAGCAAAATTTTGGTAAATAGGAACTATTAAGCCCTGATATAGCAAAGATTCCCCCTTGTAAACCACTTGTCGTTTCTCATCATAATCTACCTAAATCTAAATTTTGGTAATGTTCCGACAAAATTTTGGCAATAAGGAACCATAAGACGCCCAATATCTCCGAAACGGATCAAAATATTGCGAAGATAAATCTGAAAAACTCCCCTTGTAAGCTCGTTGTTGTTTCTCATCATAATCTACCTAACTTCAAATTTTGGTAATATCTTGAAAAAAATTTGGCTATGGACTAAGACCATCGAGTGGCATATACGAAAAAAGTGGTGACGTCGGGGTCAAAGGAAAAATATTAAATCTGCTATATCTCATAAACGACGCAACATATCGCGATGCGGTTTTCGGCTATGGACTAAGGCCATCGAGTGGCATATACGAAACAAGTGGTGAGCTCGGGTTCAAAGGTCAAATGCAGAATGTGAAATTTGATTCTCTCTGGCAGTTTTCTCTTCCAATATATGGCGGTTCGAATTTTTACATTTTAGGCGCAGAATTGAGAAACACGCAGATTGTATGTTACTTGGGTCGGTGATGCCGATTGTGAAATTTGCTTTTTTCTACCTATTATTGCTTTCCAGATATGGCGGTTTTAATTTTCTCGAATTTTATCATTTTAGACGCAGAATTGTGAAACACAAAGATTATATGTTGTTTGGGTCGGTGCCCTAATAGCAATGCAAGCTTACAGCAGGCTTACACAAGCTTGCATTTGCAAGGCCGCAGGCTTGATGTAAGCTTGCATTACAAGGCTGTAGACTTACAGCAAGCCTGCTTCAAGCTTGCCAGTTCCTACTTTGCAAGCTTGCTGTAAGCTTACTATATATACCTAACGTAAGGCTAGTCTTGAATTTGCCTTGCTTCATAAGCTTGCTGCAAGCTTACATTGCAAGGCTATAGACCTACAGCAAGCTTACTATCTATACCTAATGTAAGGCTAGCCTTGAATTTGCCTTATTTCCTATGCTTGCTGCAAGCTTAAATTGACCTACATGAAGTCTGTGCAAGCTTACTTTTTATACATATTGTAAGGGTAGCCTTGGATTTGCCTTATTACATCAGTTGCTTCCAAGTTACATGTCAAACCTACACAGTTACAGAAGCCTGCTACAAGTTTCTAACCGTCACTTATGAAGCTTGTCAGTCGTAATATTTGTACCTATTTTAACGGTAACCATGGTCCTCCCATTATGTAAATTTAAAAAAAGGCATCGAAATATTTTTTTCCACTCTAGTGTAAAATTGAACGTCGTTCCCCAGACTGCCGATCAGGATGCTCTGCGAATTAAACTACTAGCCAACCAAGGAGAGTATGTATGGATTACTCTCCTTGCTAGCCAACAACTAAATACAGTGCAGATGGTATTTCCCTCTAGTCTTAACAGGGAATTGATGAATTTCTCTGGAACGCAAGTAAAAAACAAACCTGTTATTATACTATGTTATTTGTTAATTTATGCTTATATCTTGTAATGTTTTTCCTTTTACTCAGAGTCGCTTCTACAGATTAGAGCATATAATCACTAGCATTGCTATTTACGGTTGCAAATGTACGAGAGATTCCAAACTGCCAATGTTCAACTAGCATCTTACTTGTTCGAGTTATCTATAAACTTATTGAAATAAGGATAAACTAAGTGAGTTCAAACTGAGTTACGCAGTCTATCTCGCCAAAACAAACACAATTACAAGAAAAAGACTTCCATACACAAGTATGATATTAGGATAATATTAGTTAAATTTCTTCTACTTACCTTAAAGAGAACTTAGATGTTTTTATACACAATCGTGGATAGTTGTATACGAATTCAAAGAATCGTTACTGGGTGATTACCAAATTACTAGTATCAACGGCCTACCTACAACGAAAAACGTATTGTTAGGTAAAGCAATTACATCACACCAGTTATACAATACAGTATTGGAAATTCTGTTTGAATACGAGCTCCATATTACATCGAATCGCGAGAGTCTCTCCTAGTCTTATAATTGCTCACCTAAACGGAATAGCAGACGGTGAATAGTAATTTAATTCTCTAAGAAGGCTTTAGTTGCACAAAATAGATGTTCAAAACTAAGATTGCAAATTACCTAGAGTACATCCATATATTTCCTAGTCTCATTGTAGTAATGTGATCAAAATTGATTGGAACATCCTGGCATAAAATTCTATTTAGTTTTAGACAAATTCAAATAAACAAAGTTTGTGATTAACACATTGCCCAAAACAGTAGTATAGAATGAGAAAGTTGTTATTTTGAAACGCAATTTCATTACACAAGTTCTAAAAACCGAAATCCAACCTGTATCACAATTGTTTAGCTATTTATTATTTTATATGATAGCAGTGAAATGCTCAAACTAGTTAAACAGTACCTACTTTTAAACGAAGAATACAGTTCCAAATCCCCTTTTTCATTATTATTTGTTTCGTTGTATTTCAATTAGAAGAATTTTTGTTCGAATCTACAACTATTCGTACAGAGCGTTTGATCTACATAATTACTTAGCAGTGCTACGTTTTCTAATGTACTGAAGATTTGAAAACTACCAATGTTCGACTAGCATCTTACGTGCTTGATTTGTTTACCAACTTACTGAAATATGGATAACCTAAGTTAATTCAAACTTAGAAACGCACTCTATTTTGCTAAAGGAGCACAATTGCAAGCAAAAGACTTCCATACACAAAAAATATATTAGCATAATATTAGTTTGCTTCCTTCTACTAACGTTAAATAGAACTTGGATGGTTTTACATATAATCGTGGGTAGTTGTATACGAATCGAAATAATCGTTCCTAGATGATTACTAATTTGTTAGTAACAATGGCACGTAATGAAATGCGTATCGTTGTGTAAAGCACATAGATCGCACAAGTTATACAAAAAGGTATAGTGAAATTTTGTTTGATTTTATCTTCATATATTTAGGAATCGCGCAAGTTTTGCCTAATCTTGTAACTATTTACAGACATATATATATATAGTTTATAATAATTGTAATACTTTAAGAAGGTTTAAGTGCTGCATAAGTGATGTTCAAAAGGCTTATTCTCCATAGAACTAACATCGCAAATACCCAACAATACATTAATATATTTCCTAGTCTTGTTGTAACAATGTGATCAAATTTTTGGAAATCACGATATACAATTCTGTTTAGTTTCACACAAATTCAAATAACCGTTGTTGCCAATTAATACATTGCTTCAAACAGTTGTTTAGAATGAGAAAATTGTTGTGTTGACACACTTCTTTGCTAGCGATCATTACATACGATAACAAAGAACAATAGTACGATAAAAGTTGCTCAAACTAATAAAATTGTAAGCATTTTTAAACGAAGATCACATGCAAATCCCTCGTTTTATTTTTATTTATTTTTTATGTATTTCTATTAGAATTATTTTTGTTCGAATGTACAACTATTCGTAACAGAGCGTTTGATCATTATAATCATTAGAAGTGCAATTTACGTTTTCTAATGTACGAAATATTCCAAAACTACCAATGTTCAACTAGCATCTTATTTGCATGAGTTATCTACTACCTTAAATAAATGAAGATAAACTAAGTGATTTCATACTTAGAAACGCAGTCTATATTGCCAAAAGAAACATAATAACAAGAAATAGACTTCCATACACAAAAATATATTAGCATAATATTAGTTTGCTTTCTTCTACTCACTTTAAATAGAACTTGGATATTTTTACACATCATCGTGGATAGTTGTATACGAATCGAAATAATCGTTCCTAAATGATTACCAATTTGTTAGTAACAATGACCTAAGTACAATGAAGAACGTATTCTTAAGTAAAGCAATTACATCGCACAAGTTATACAATAAAGTATTGTAAATTCCGTTTGAACACGGGCTCCATATGACTTCGAATTACGGAAGTCTCTCCTACTTTTGTAACTGTTCACCTACAAAGAATTGTAGATGGTGTATAATAATTTAATTCTCTAAGATGGTTTAAGTGGTAGAAAATTGAACTAAAAAACTAAAATTACATATTGTCTATAGTTCATTCATATATTTCCCAGTGTCGTTGTAGCAATGTGATCAAATTTGATTAGAAACTCCCGGTATAAAATTCTGTTTAGTTTTAGACAAATTCAAATAAATGCTGTTGGCGATTAACACAGTGCCCCAAACACTAGTTTAGAATGAGAAAGTTATTACTTTGAAACGCAATTTCATTATACAAGCCGTACAAACAGAATTTCAATTTTTATCACACTTGTGTTGCCAGCCATCATTACATACGATAGCTATTAACAGTAATACGATAAAAGTTGCTAAAACTAGTTGAAGTTTACGTATTCTTAAACGAAGAATATAACTTCGATCATCCGTTTCTGTCTACAACTAAACAGAATTTTATATCGGGATTTCCAAAAATTCGACCACATTGCTACAACGAGACTAGGAAAAATATGAAAGTACTCTAGATGATTTGCAATTTTAGTTCTATGGAGAACAAGCGTTTTGAACCAAAAGTTTGCAACACTAAAACCTTCTTAGAGTATTACAATGATTATGAACCATATACAGTTCTTCGTTTTGTACAGTTACAAGATAAGGGAAGACTTGCGAGATTCCAAGATGTATGGAGTTCATAATCAAACAAAATCTCACTATATCTTATTGTATAACTTCTGTGTTGTAATTGCTTTACACAACAATATGTTTCATTTGGCGAAATAACCTGCGTTTCTAGGTTTGAACACAGTTTATCCTTATTTCAATAAGTTGGTAGATAACTCAAGCAAGTAATATGCTAGTTGAACATTGGTAGTTTTGCAACCTTTCGCACATTAGAAAACTTAAATAGCACTGCTAGTGTTTATGTACAGACGAAACGCTCTGTTACTAATAATTGTAGAATCGAAGAAACATTCTTCTAATGGAAATACAACTAAGCAAATAATAATGAAATGGATGATTAGGAAGTGTAATCTTTGTCTAAATATACGTACAATTTAACTGTATTGAAAAACTTTCATTGTACTATTGTTCACTGCTATCTTATGTACTAATCGCTAGGAAAGAGGTGTAATATAATTTTGAATTTCAATTTGTAGTGCTTGTGTAATGAAATTGCGTTTCAAAATAACAACTTTCTCATTCTAAAGTACTGTTTCGAGCAATGTGTTAATCGCCAACAACGTTTATTAGAATTTGCCTAAAACTAAACAGAAATATTTATCGGGATTTCCAAAAATTCGATCACATTGCTACAACGAGACTAGGAAATATTTGAATGTACTGTAGGCGATTTGCAATGTTAGTTATTTACAACAATTTTGCACTACTAAAGGCTTTTTTAGAAAATTAAAATATTATACATCTACTTTCCCTTGTAGGTTAAGTTACAAGATTAGGCAAGACTTCCGTGATTCGAAGTCATATGGAACTCGTATTCAAACAGAACTTCACAAAACTTTATTGTATAACTTGTGTGATGTAATTGTTTTACCAACAATACATTCCTCGTTGTAGGTATGTCATTGTTAGGAACAAACTGGTATTCACCAAGCAACGATTCTATGAATTTGTATACAACTACCCACGATAATGTGTAAAACAATCGAACTTTTGTTTAAGTAAAAGAAATCAAACTAATGTTATCCTAATATCATTCTTAGCAATTGTTTCACACAAGTTATATAATAAAGTAATGTGAAATTTTGTTTGAATACGAGCTCCCTATGATTTCGAATTGACGAAGTCTTTCCTGATATTTTAACTGTTAACCTACACAAAATTGTAGATGGTGTATAATAATTTAATTCTCTACGAAGGATTTAGTGGTACAAAATATGTACAAAAGTAACATTACAAATCGAATACAGAACATACACAATTTTCCTACTGTCATTGTAGTAATGTGATCAAATTTGATTAGAAAGTCCCGCTTTATAGCGGGATTCTCGTTAGTTTTCGATAAATTCACATAAACGCTGTTGGCGATTACTATTGTGCGCCAAATAGTAGTTTAGAATGAGAAAGAGAATTTTATTTTGAAGCGCAATTTCATTACACAAGCGTACAAACCGAATTTCGATATAAATAACACTCGTCTTTCCAGTGATAGTTACATACGATAGCGGGGAACAACATTAGGATAAAAATTGCTAAAACAATTATAGTTGAACGCATTTTTAAACGAAGAGTAAACTTCCAACTCATCTGTTTCATTAGTATTTTTAGTTGGATTTCCATTAGAATAATCTCTGTTCGACTCTATAACTATTCGTAACAGGGCGCTTGATCTAAATAATCACTAGCGGTACGTGATCTAATGTTCGAAAGATTTCAAAACTACCAATGTTCAACTAGCATCTAACTTGCTTGAGTTATCTACCAACTTATAAGAATAAACTAATTGAGGTCAAACTTAGAAACGCAGTCTATTTCGCCAAAAGAAATACAATTTCAAGAAACTGAGCTCTATACAAAAAATATATTAACATAATATTAGATTGCTTTCTTCTAATTACCTTAAAGAGAAGTTCAATGGTTTTACACATAATCGTGGATAGTTTAATATGAATTCAATGAATCGTTGTACGGTGGTTACCAATTTGTTCGTAACAGTGGCCTACAATGAAAACCTACTGTTGTGTAAAACAATTACATCACTAAAGTTATATAATAAAGTAATGTGAAATTTTGTTTGAATAAGAGCTCCATATGATTTCGAGTCGACGAAGTCTTCCCGGATTTTTTAACTGTTAACCTACACAAAATTGTAGATGGTATATAATAATTTAATTCTCTAAGAAGGATTTAGTGGTACAAAATTGATGTACAAAATTAACATTACAAATTGCCTACATTACATTATTATATATATCCCAGTCTCGTTCTATTAATGCGATCAAATTTTTGGAAATCACGATGTATTACAATTCTGTTTATTTTTAGACAAATTAAAAAAAAGTTGTTGGCTATTAACACATTGCCCGAAACAGTAATTTAGAATGGGAAAGTTGTTATTTTGAAACGAAATTTCATTACACAACGGTACAAACCAGATTTCAATCTGTATTACAATCATGTTGCCCGTGATCGCTACATACGATATCAGGAAACAATATTACGATAAATCTTGCTTTGAAAAAAAGGTACGATTATACGTATTTTAAAATGCAGAATAGATTTCCAAATCCTCCGTTTCATTATTATTTGTTTAGTTGTATTACCATTTGGAGAATCTTTGTTCGACTCTACAACTATTCGTAACAAGGTGTTGGATCTACATAATCACTTGCAGTGTTATTTACGTGATCTACTCTACGATAGATTGCAAAACTAACAATGTTCAACTAATATCTTACTTGCTTGAGTTATCTGCCAACTTATTGAAATAAAGATAACCTAAGTGAATTCAAATTTAGAAACGCACTCTATTTCGCTAAACAAGCACAATTATAAAAAATATACTTCCATAGACAAAAAATATATTAGTATAATATTAGATTGCTTTGTTCTACTAACCTTAAAAGACCTTTGATAGTTTTACAGATAATCGCGGATAGTTTTATATGAATTCAAAGAATCGTTCCTGGGTGATTACCAATTTCTTCGTGACAATAGCCTACAATGAAAAAGGTATAGTTTTGTAAAGGAATTATATCACACAAGTTATACAATATAATATTGAGAAATTCTGTTTCAATACGAGCTGCATATGACTTCCAATCGCGGAAGTCTTGCCTAATCTTGTAACTGTTAACCTACACAGAATAGTAGATGGTGTATAACAATGTAATTCTCTAGGAATGCTTTAGTACAAAATTGATGTAACAGAGCGTTTGATTTATATGAGCACTAGTAATGTGATATACGTGTTCTAATGTACGAAAGATAGCAAAATTACCAATGCTCAACTTATATTTTACTTGCTTGAGCTTACTTACTAACATTTTACTTGCAATAAAACCAGCTTATTGAAATAAGGATAAACTAAGTGAGTTCGAACTTAGAAACGTACTCTATTTCGCTAAAAGAAACACAAATACATGAAATAAACTTCCATACACAAGAATGATATCAAGATAATACTAGTTTGTTGTCTTCAATTGCAGTTAATCCCTTCTTCATTCTTACTTGATTTTACCTATTTTGAAACATGCTAAATGCATCAATATGTGACTTAACTATTAAAATGTTGATAGTAGTTAAATTATGGTTGTTTTGCAATCAAAGGTAAACAATGATACATATAGTGTATAAGAGTGCAAGCAATTGAAGATAACGTAATATCTACGCCCAAACTTGTTTCTATTGTACGCTGAATCGAATATATATATTATTCAAAAGTGATTGTAACTTACCATGTGAAGATGGGTGCGGTTAAAAAACTATTGCTTTATTTGAATTTTGCTAAATTTCTATAATTGTCTTAGGTAATTATCATCGTGATTTTCAACAAACAAGATCTCACTGACACAGGTTGTCTCAGTAAAATGTGAATGAATTGTATACGATTTGAGATGAAAGTACAACAGCGAAACACCGTTGAGGACATTAATTTTGCAGCACTACTTAATTGACAGAAAATAACTATTAGAAGGTGTGCAAATATGAAACCGGAATTTCTGCATAGACGGCGTTAGCTGTCACCGTGGTTACCGTAAAACTGCGTCCTTGGCACCACTTGCTTGTTTTGACTGCTGATAACAATTTGCAACTCACAACCAGATCAGTTTCATGTAATAGTGTAGTGTTTAATAGCGTTGAACATGGCGCAATTTGTACCTACAAACTATGATGTGCGGACAGTATTGATCTTTTGTTACAATTTGAAGAAAACTGCTGCATAATCGCTTCGCATGCTTGTCGGAGCGTACGGTGATCATGCTCTTGGTAAGTCACATGGTTTACAAAATTTAAAAGTGGCAATTTTGACGTGAGAAACGAAGAACGTGGAAGACTACCGAAAAAGTTTGAAGACAGCAAATTGCAAGCTTTGTTGAATGAGGATGACGCTCAGACGCAACAAAAACCCGCGGATCAATTAAATGTGACACGAGAAGCAGTTTCCATACGTTTAAAAGCTATGGGCAAGATTCAGAAGGTGGAAAAATGGGTTCCACATGCATTGACTGAACGACAGCAGGAAAACCGAAAAAGCACTTGTGAAATTCTGCTCACCAGGTACAAAAAGAAATCATTTCTCCATCGAATTGTGATTGGTGACGAAAAGTTGATCTATTTCGAGAATCCTAAGCGTAAAAGATCATGGGTAATTTCAGTAGAACCGGCGGCATCGTCTGCAAGACCAAATCACTATGGACGGAAGACAATGCTTTGTGTTTGGTGGGATCAGAAGGGAGTAATCTATTATGAACTGCTGAAACCTGGCGATACCGTTAATACCCAACGTTACCGACAACAAATAATCCATTTGCATCAAGCTTTGCGGTAAAAACGACCAGAGTATAACCAAAGACAATATAAAGTGATTGTGCTTCACAATAATGCACCCTCCCAAACAGCAAAACCGGTCAAGGAAACGATTGCGACCTTTGGCTGGGAAATCCTTCCACATGCGTCTTACTCACCAGACTTCTGCCTTCCGATTTTCACTTATTTGCATCCGTTGGACACGCACTTGATGACCAGCTCTTCACATCTTACGAAAATGTATGAAAATGGCTTAATGACTGGTTTGCAGCACAAGAGGCACAGTTTTTTTTTTTTTAGTCTGACATCCACACATTGCCGGAACTATGGCAGAAATGTATCGCTAGCGATGGCCAATACTTCGAATCAAATAGTTCTTAGCACTGTCATCCAATCACTGTGTCTTTTCTGTACATAAATTCCTGTTTCATATTTACGCACCTGGTATTATGAATCTTCTTGTAATTTAGGTTACCTAACTATTACACAATCAGACAAGACTAGACCGACTCGATGTCTTATGGATCTCGCAATGAAACAGTTTCGCAATACCTTATTGTATAACTTCGGTAGTATAATTCTATTAAACAACAATATGCATTTCTTTGTAGCCCATTGTTACGTGCAAAATTGTTAATCACCTAGCAATGATTCTTTAAACTTGTATACAACTAAACGGGATATAAAACCATCGAATTTCTCTGGAACGTAAGTAAAGAATACCAAGGCTAGTGTTATTGTAGTATGTATTTACGCTTATTTCTTGTAATCGAGTTTCTATTATCAAAATAGAATGTGCATTCAGAAGATTAGAGCTCATTTAAGACATGGTTTGTTCAAAACGTTAGTGCATAATTCGAAGAAGATATATGCTAGTTGAGTATTGATAGTTTTCCAATCTATTGTTGGTTGGAATACATAAAAGAAAATGCAAAAATATATTGTGATTATAATGATCAAATGCTCTGATATGAATGCTTGTCGATTCCTATCAAGATTGTCCAAGTCCAGGACAAATAAGCAAGTGACAATGGAGCATACAGTTTGAGATTAGATTTGTGGAAAGCGTTTAATGTAATTGCGTTATAAAATAACACCTTCCTCATTGTGAACAATTGTTTTTAGCAATGTGTTAATCGTTCAGCAACGAATATTTGCATTTGTCTAAAACTACAGA
>JAGDQP010066125.1:195-11321 GCA_022664845.1 Lepisma saccharinum | reverse complement strand
CGTGTTCACAGGTTGGTTTGGTTAAGGGTGGTTTTTATGTTAAGACTACTCGATCTTTGTGCTTGAGAATTGTTGTGTTATTAGAATGTATTTTAATCAGTATTGTGTTGTTTTTGTGTTTAAATATGCAGTTTACATCTTGTTTGATCCGTTCAATTGTTATTAATATTCTGGGTGGGTGCGTGAGCTTCTAAGGATGGAGCCTACAATTTTTTGGTAAGGCATATTCTAAACCAGTCTTTCAGTGGGTCTGGCGGGAATCAAACCCGTAACCTCCTGTATAAAGTGTGAGCGTGCTAACCTCTTGGCTATTCCGAAATCTCACATTGTTTCTGGTCGGGTATGTAAAACGTGTTCGGGAAGTTTTTGATTTGTTCCAGTTTGGGTCTATATCAAGCCTCTTTTTCAGGAACCAGACCGGGCTGGGATTGAACCTGTGGCCATGCATATAAGAGGAGAGTGCACTAACCACTATGCCTGCCCAAGGCCTTCTTTAGGATGATATCCAATTACTCGTTCAAATAAGGTGTGTATGTGATTGTGTTTTTCTTTATATCTATATGACAAGTGAGTACACACGCCAGAAACAAATTATCTCATGTGCATGTAAGAGTATGCATACCTGTGTGGGCATAAATGTTATATGATAACATTTGTTGTTTATTTTCTGTACTTGCCTTGTTTCTTTTTTTAAAAAATGTGTGAAATTGGTGGTCGGTTCTTTCTGTTCTTCTTTTTTTCTTTTCAAAGATAGTTTTCTTATTAGCAAAAACCTTTGCTGTGTGCGTGCTATATTTCATTTTTGGCCTTGGTCTAGTGGCCTACATATCAGAGAGAGTGTATAATTAGTGCTAGCCGTGCACTGGCAGGTTTGTGCCTGTAATGGCTGTTGATTTTCCTCCTGAAGAACCTTGTGAGTTGGTTTAGCTCAATTGTCGTTTCCATTAATGTTTTGGAAAGGCTTTTCGTTTGGTACCTTTGTGGTTAGTGTCCATGGTCTAGTTGGCAAGATTGCTAGTAATTAGTTGCCTTGTTTTAGTAATTCGTGCGTTGTTTAGAGCCTGTAGGGCTCGTGGTAGTTGTGCTGTGGGTGTTTGTTTCATTTGTTTAATTCATTCGTTCCCATAAGCAACGAATTACAAAACCAAGTTCAAGTGAAGTACTGGATATTGCAGTATCCTTACTGTTACACCATGAGTGAACCGAGGAAAAGTACATTGCAATGTAATGCTCTTTAGGTGCGTTTTTTTTTGCTTGAAACGCGTTTTAAAACTGAAGCCGAAAGGTGATGTATATCTATATTTTATGGAGTGTTTCCTTTGGAACTTGCGTTTTAAAACTTTTTTTAAAAATATGATGTTTTGTATAACTATATGGTGTTATGTATTTATCTGGAAACTCGTTAAAAAGAGAGAGAGAGAGAAAAAAAGTTCAGTTGAAATGTGATGTGTATATTTGGAGTATTTAGCATGATCGAACTTCACTACTTTTTTTTTAACTCGCTTCCTCCCACTTATCTGTATCTCATCTGGGAATTCAACGCAGCCTACGTTATAACCTCAACACATGGATTCTTCGGTATAAATAAGGTGTTTTTCGTTACAAATAAATATAAACTTTAAAAATTTTGTTGTTTTTCCGTAAACATTTGCCGCATTAATTTGTTCCGTGGCCATCCTTCGGCATACAGACGACTACTCACTCGGCGAGCTTCGGTAATTTTCGCGAAGGGGGCGTGGTCGGTGCCCTAGTTCACGTCGCTGGTTAACGTCAAGTAAAAAACAGCTCTTGGATAACAGCGCCTCTCTTCCATGACTTCATTTCTCGTAGTCAGCCGAAAACGTACAACAGTTGCGTTAAGCAAATTGAAAGTAAAAAGATGACTGCGAACATTTTGGTTCGTTAACTACTTTGTCGACCATCCTGACTGAGTTTTTCAGGATTTTTTCTGTCAAACAAGTCAAATGCCGGGATGGCTCTGGCTTACATTTTTTCAAATACTTTCCCCTCCCTGAGCCTTATATGCCTAAAGGCCAAAAAAAAAATTTAATTCACATTAACTACTTTGTTTACAATTTTTGAGTGAAGGTAATTAACTTTTTTTTTCATTCTTTTATTTCGCACAATTTAAATTTTATAGTAAAATGTTCCGTATTTACAATATAGAAATCCAAATTCGTCTCTAGCCCAAATAGTATAAAACATGTACTTTAAGTTCTCATAGGGAGGCCAAAGTCAATATCAGGGCTTTATTTTATTAATAATTATAGATAACATATCCTCCTCTCACTCGCACGCACTTGGATCTTACAGCAATGCTCCCAGATTCGCTTACAAGTTTAAATTGCGGAATGTATCCTAATTTCTCATTCTCATGACGTCACAGACAATCCGCCATCTTTCTTAGTGGCAAAAACTGTTGCTGGATCAGCGATTCCCATTGTAATTGTAGCATTTGTGATTTTCTAAAATTAACAAGAGCCAACTTGTTTACATCCTTCGATAACAAGAGATAAACATATTGGCAAGCTGAAACAGAACGGCAACGATTCAGGCAAAGATATTTGCTTCGTAAGTTTCCTTTTCATTGTGTATTTTTCAGAAGGAATTCTTTCGACTTACTGTAATTTGTATTCTGCGTAATGAGTATTGCCAAGGAAATGGGCTCAGCGCAATAGCCTATTTATGTGCTTTGTATCATGTACCACAGAGAACCATTAGTTCTGTATGGTTGTACTTTACATTTACAAATCTTTCCCTAATCAAGAGATTACACATAGCGTACAAGGGCGGTTTTCAAAAATAACCTTCTTGGCGAACTCTTTAGTTTCATCACCTTGATACATACAAAATATTTCATTACGAAAGATGAACATGTCCCTCTTCCTGCAAATTAAGATTCCATTTATGTGCTAGGAAGTTGGTTTTATTCTCATCGTCATTACCATATAATTAGTTTCTAACTTGGCTTTCAGCTACTCAAGGGAAAAAAGGGGTTGGGGGGCCTTAAGTTTTTGCCCCCCCCCCCCCTCTTACCAATTTTCTACTAATATCTATCAGAATTAGAAGTAAGAATATCACCGTATTTCAAGCAAATCCATCCCCTTTTCACAGAACTACCAAAGCAAATAGTCGTTACAATTCTTAGCGTGTGGTATTGAATCGATTCGTAAGGATGGGCCATTCGCCAGTAATTGATCAATAAAGAAACAAACACTAGGCAAAGGGATTCGGAAAAGTTTCAGTCAGAGCATGTGTTGAAGGTGCCATCCCGGCATGTGACTCTGGTATTGTGACCAGACGTCACTTTTAACTAGTGTTTAAAAAAAAAATACCGGAAAAATTGAGTTGCGGAAAAAAATCCGTTTTTTTTCGTGCTACTTTGGAAAAGAACGTTTTTTTTTACTTTCGTCCCAGACAACATTTTATGATCAATGAATTAGTTAAAATGTTAGTTGATGTTTAAAACATATATTTAGAAAAAAAAAATCACAATGGGACTGCGTCTGACAAAGTTTTGAAGCAAAATGTAAGTTTTCTGGGTGAAGCACTCAAATCATTTAATTTGGTAATGCAGTGAAAACTCTACCGTGCAGAACAGGACGGTGTATTTAATAGTCCTGTCGTATAAAATAGTGTTTATCTATGTAAATTTAGGTGCATTTTGCCCAGGACAACTAGCTCTGTTCTGTTGTGAAATATATTTTTTTTCCTTTATATAGTACATTGTACTATGCAGTGTTAATCTTCGGGTGATCATAGACGGAATTTTGTGATACATGATACATTTCTTTGTAAAGTAATTTATCATTTCGAGCATAAATGTTGAGTTCTGTTGCCGTTGCTTTGTTGATAGAGCGTTGGCTTACGGAAAGTCCCGGGAACGAACCCAGCGGTCACCCATCCACAGTTCCTGACAGCTTATGCCTGACCCACCGGGCAAATTTCGGGATGGCTCTAGGCGACACTCTCCGCCACCCTATTTATGCCTAAGCCTGAGATGCTTTAAGCCATATATATAAAAATGAGTATGAATGTGATATTATATTTACGTTTAATTATGAAAATTGCCGAATGGTCGAGAGGATTTCGTATCCATTTAATACATTAGAGGGGTTCATTTATCGTCTAAGGCGTTACAAGCCTTATTGTAGGCACCATCCCATCGCTCTTTTCTGAGAAAGATTCATCTTACTACGTCCGTGAACATGACTGAACCCTGCGTACCTCACCAGTTCGCGATCGTATTCGCTGGATCACGGGGGCTGCGTAGTCCAGTATTAATTAAGTTCAGAAATGTGCTTACATGTATGACCTGAAATTAAGAACAGGATTAAAGTTTTTATAAAACACTGCAAAATATACCTTTAAAATATTTTACGATATCATTCCCTTGTTGATGTAGAAGAAAAGCGTAGTTATGTAATTAAAGGCATCCGAGCTGACTAGGTTGGGTCATAAATGACGTTATATCTCTGCAGATAATTACGTAAACCTGTTGATTTGGCAACTCATAATCGTAGTTGTATAAAAGGCATCTGTTTCAGGAAAGTTTATGACTGTTGAATTAAGTTTAGGGTGTCCGTTGCTTCTATTTCTGTGGGTGTCTATTGCACGTTGTTTATTAGTTGACAACAACGAAATTGTCACGTTACAAAACCCGTCTATGCGGGACTCAACCAATCATATTCTTTGCCCAGATAGATATATTGGACAAAACTTCGATTATAATTTGCTAAACCGAAACCACTTACATCTTTTAGGACGATGCGCAGTTCATTTCGGACACTTTTACCACCGAAACTACATCTTATGTTGTGTTTGTACAAAGAGAGAGTTTTATTGTGTTGATAAAAACTTTTCCTTCGTAGAATATTGACTCCTAATCAGTTTCCACTCTGTATCGTTGATGTGTATCTTTCTCGATAATAACCAACATACACATTACCGAATTATAGTATAGTGCTTACAAAAATTACTACTGAAGTCAACCTGAAAATTTAGTCTAATTTAAAAATGTTTTACAATGTTTTGGATATATCAGGCGAATCTTGATATGCGGGATAAACTTTACAGACGAATTCCTGACACGAAAACAACGAAGAAACTCAATATAAACATGGGCCCGGTACAAAGTTTCCAATTTAGAGCCCAAAATCAAGGCTCAAGTAAATACAATAACATTATAAATAAACAATTCATTTAAATAAAATTTAGTTTTCGTGAGGTGATTTGTAACAATTTGATGAATATTAGTAGTTAAGAAAATGATTCTATTGGTTTGTCAGTGTTGCTAACCTGGTATATCGTGTATTTTTCAGATAGCACTAGATCAGTTTATTGGGCATATGATATCCTCTACTGAAGGTAAACATAATATATGAAGCACACAATGAAATGTTGCGAACTGTGAACAATATAGGAGATGAAATACTCGGCATGTCAATTTTCAATGTTTAACGTAATATATCAACAGTTTGCAATAATGTGTTTTGTGCTTTATGTATTTACTATCACGAGAAGATACCATACGTTCCCTAAATTAACCAAGTCAATTTGAAAAACAACATGCTATACCAGGTTGGCAACACTGACAACCCAATCGGATCATTTTTTAACTCCTGATATTCACCAAATTATTGCAAATTCCATCCCGAAAACTAAGTTCTTTTTTTTTTTAGTGCATCGTTTCTTACTGATGCTAAAATTTACATTGTATATGCGATTGACAGAATTCGATTTTAGACTCCAAGTTCGAAACTTTATATCTAGAGAAAGAAGCAGAATTTGACCCATGAATATATAGACTTTATTCATTGTTTTGGTGTCAGGAATTCGTCCATGAAGTTTGTATCTCATATTAAGGTACACTTCGTTTTTATATCATTCGAATGTCGTAGGTTCAAACCCAGTGGCCGACAAACCTAACTGAGGGGTTATCAGGTTTTTGTTATTATTGATAGCATTCAAATGCCAGAATAATATCATCAACTTAGGCCCTGGTCGACACTTTCCTATATCCTGTCTCCTCGCCTACCCCGACCTGAGCCTGAGATGCCAGAAGGCCATCAATAAAGTTCAGTTCAGTAGTATGGAAAATATTGTCTGCGAAAGTATTAATTGCGATAAAATTACTTTTCAAATAATAGCAATACTGGTTTAGTATCAGTATGGTAACTGATATAATTAGTTTTAAACGGACCAACTTAGAACTGTCCTTCCGAAAGAATGACGTATGACTAGCGTACGAAAATTAAAGTTTGTCATTTCAATCACTGGAAATAATTTAGAAAATTTGTAAAAGGCCCGTCCCATCTGAATTCAGGAAGTTCAAGAAACATGTAACGGTCAGGTCTTAGAGTTTAGTAATTCATTTTTACAAGCTTTATATAAATTTAAATAATCCGTAATTTTTATTTTCCCGAAAAAATGTGCTTAGATATTAAATTTAATCATCCCTATAGTTGTTGGGGTGCTGAGCTGAATACGGACACTGTAAGTCCAAGGTCAGCCACCATGGTCATTTCCACCCGTAGCGGTGGGTTGGAAATGTGATGAAATATAAAAATAATCTGAAACTACCAATATTATTATCGACACCATTGTTTTCATGCCGCTGAGATAAATAGACGCTGATGCCCCATTGTCGTTTAGTTGCAAGTTCAGCCTCGAGGTCAAAGGTCAAATATTTAACAGTGTATATCTCGTAAACGGCTAGACATATTGAAATTTTCCTTTCACATTGGTAAGTGGGCATTAAGTACCATTTGAGAAAAAGGGGTGACCTCGAGGTCAAAGGTCAAATATTTAACAGTGTATATCGTAAACGGCTAGACATATTGAAATTCCGTTTTCAAATAGGTATGAAAAAAATAAGCGGCATCAATTTCGGCGGTACCAATCAAAATAAAGAATGCAAAATTAAAATTATTAGAGCAACCAATCAGCGCTCTTCGAATAGTTTTGAAAATATTTTCACGCCACCAATCTCCAGAAATAATAAAAAAGTAAGAGTACGCCGTAGCTGATGTCGAAAAATACCAACGGGTTTGCTCCATTTACGCTAGACTGGAGACTATACTTGACTTAACCTACATTACAGTGTATAGTCCACGGCACCAGTTTCGGCTGCTCAAAAAAAACATTAAAAACTTAAACCTTTAACCTTCCATCCTTTCCATTTTCTTGTTTGCTGCTTCCTTAAGAGGACCCAGCTTTATTTTAAATTTAATATTTAAATCTAGTTGTCTATTCTCTAACTCGTGTTCCAACCAACAATTAGAGACATACAAATCGGAAATACCTGCAAATTTTAACACATACCGAGTCTTACCTCTATACTCTAATAACTGCATAGCTTCTATTAATAATTCTTCTCCTTCCTGTAAATCTTCTAATCTTTGGCAGTGACTCACTTCAACATCTCTCTGTATTGTTCCCATTAACATAGTGTCGATTTCCTCTAAAGTGTCCTGTTTCCAATTAAACTCATCCTTATTCTTCAAAACTATCATTCGAAATAACGTTTCTAATACAAGTAAAGCGATATCCATTAAAATATTTTACACCACCTGTTACCAAGGAAGCAGAACTAATATGGTTTGGGAAATAAACAATTCGAAGTCCATTATGCTCTAGGAAACAAAATCCTACATTCCTTAAATAAGATACAGTGGAATATATAGCTCCAGAAACATATTCTTATACCCGCCTTTTATATAACAAACAAGCTTGTCTTCCAGTTGATGATTCTTAGCTACTAATGCACTCACATATTTAAAACACTTAACCTCTCTAACCGTAAAAGCAAACTAAGAACAATCTGTATCGAATTGGCTCCAGAACTTAGAAAATAGGCCTTTTAGTTCTTCTTCTTGCTACTCCCTCTCGTTAATAATATCCAATAATTCTCTATATGTCTTCTTTCTTTCTTCTGCAGATTTTTTATTTAAATTTCGATATTCTACATGCATTTGTTGTGTGTTGAACTCTTCTAGCTATTTAGATCGCTTATTAATGGACTGCAAATAAACCTTACTAGGTGGAGATATTTCTCTTGCAGTAAATGGATATAAATGATGAGTAACATTAATCCTCTTTCGAAACACCTCCGGAAGAACATTACTTGTGTCCACTAAACCAAGAGCTGTAAGATTAATGTCTTTGGAGATAGTAGAAAAAAGAGAATTAGTCTTGGTAAAAATGTTTTTCCCTCTTAAATAACATTACTGATCTATAGATATTCGATCCTCCTCCTCGTACTCTCTTACAATAACATAATTAACAGGCAAAGTGTTTAAACTAAAAGCAGGAAGCAGAAACATTATTAACTTTTCTTGATCTTCTCTCTTATCGGGTAACTGCTTGGAAACCTGTTAACTTCGTAGTGTGTAAATTCCCCCAATAAGCATAACTTAAAAGCCGTTGTGTTTTATTGACTAGTAAACAGCTGTTCTGTAAACTGTCCATTAATTTTGTTCACATCTTAGAAATCGGAACCTTATAAAACGGAGCGTTTGTAAAGTATTCTTTGCTATTTAAAATTAGATCTAAACAGTCTTGTATCGGATCGCACTTGCGACATTGCTCATCCGAATAGGTAAGGATAGTAAATTCTAATCTCGTAATCCTATTTTATTGTGCTAAACAACTTTCGAATATTTCTTTTAATCTCTTATTAATGTAATCTATTAAATGGTTTCCTAGAATTTTACATGTGCGCGGAGATGTTAGTTGGCAAACAAATTTGTTATAAATCTTAGTAGACGAACCAGTTGTATTCCATCTAAAACAATCTATACCTACAGAATTATCGTTATTGCAAATTGTGTTTTCGAAACTCATTACAGGAGAACCTTCCATTCTAAAATTAAATTACTAACAATATATTGTTCCACCTCCCACTTAATAAATATACGAGCAAAATCTTGTGTAATATCGAAGTCTAAAAGAAAGTAATATTCGGTCTGTAGTTGCTCTAAAATCTGTGGTAAACTTTCTATTAATATTTCTATTGGTACATCTGTCAGTTCTACGTTATATGGAATAACAATTGGATCTGTGTACTTTCTTGGTTATGTCTCCCAAATATTTCTCCATAACCTGTTGTACACCTTTTTCCCTTTTAGTCTAGGAATTTAGAAAGAAGAGTAATTTGGCTTTAACACCATATAAAGCTAAAGAAAATTCAGAAAAGTTGGATCGTATAAATGTGTTAAAAGAACTACAAGCATCTTTCTTAATTAGAACACTATTGTTAGTTCTTTGTCCCTCGCAGCATAATTCCCAGCTAGAAATCTTAACAAGCATAATATTATTGCAAATGGAGGTGTAATTAGCTCTAAAGATGGAAATCTTGGTTCTCCATCGGCATAAATAATATCCCCAATGCTTGTAAGCAAATTGTTGTCGTGCATGTTTTCTAGTAGTAGCCTTTGGCTAAGTCTCTCTGCAGTTGTTTTACCCTTCCCTAATAACTTCGTATGGAAGTAAGCTGTAGTATTAATTTCAGCGGCCATTATTGGACTATCAGAAAAATCTTAAGGATTTTTTTTGTAATTAATTTATTTAAAACTATTATTATTATTATTGGAAAAGCAGCTATTCATTGGAAATGAGACTGTAGTATTGTAGACTACTATTATTATCTAAGAAATTGTAACGAGTTGTTTGTGTGTAGGCAATTATTGTTGTATCTGTAGGGAAAGTTTAAATATGTTAGTTTGTAATGTCTTTTTTAGCAACCGAAAATTTATTTCACGGCCTATACACTGTTCTGTAGGTTAGGTCGAGTATAGTCTCCAGTCTAGTGTAAATGGAGCAAACTCGTTGGAATTTTTCGTCATCAGCTACGGCGTGCTCTTCCTTTTGTTATTATTTATTAAAATTGGTAGCGCGAAAGTATTTTCCAAACTATTTAGAAAACGCTGATTTGTTGCTCTAACAATTTTAATTTTGCATTCATCATTTTGATTGGTGCCGTTGAAATTAATACCGTTGATTTTTTCGTACCTTTTTGAAAACTGAATTTCAATATGTCTAGCCGTTTACGATACATACAGGGTTCATTATTTGACCTTTGACCTCGAGGTGCCCAATATTTTCACAAATAGTGCTTAATGTCCTCATACCAAATGTGAAAACAGAATTTCAATATGTCCAGCCGTTTACGAGATATACACAGTTTAATATTTGACCTTTGACCTCGAGATGAACACTTTTTTTACAAATAGTACTCAATGCCCACATACCGAACGTGAAAACAGAATTTCAATATGTCTATCGGTTTAAGAGATATACACTGTTAAATATTTAATCTTTGACCTCGAGGTCACCACTTTTTTCACAAATAGTACTTAATACACACATACCGAATGATTATTTTGGGGGACCTGAATGCAAAGTCTCCACTCTGACACTGCCCCAATACGGATGAAAATGGAGAGAAATTTGAAGAGTTAATCGAACAACATAATTTAACAGTTATCATTAAGGAGGTACAGCCAGCAACCTTTAGATGCAGGGCTGGAGTGGAATCTAATATAGACGTAAAGTTAACAAAGGAGTATATTTGTAATAGTATATTTGATTGGATTGTTGACGAACTTGCAACTACTAATGCCCACGGCGCCGTCCGCTTTATAATAGATCTCGAAAGGAATGAAACCAATAACGAACAATTAGATCTAAATAACAACTTCAACTATAAGGTAAACAAATTAAATAAGAAGAAATTTGAAGAAAGTTTGTTGCTTCCACAGATAGAACCAGATCGCAATCTAACAGAATTAACAAACAATATACAAGAAGCCATAAGAAACGCCATAAAAATTCAACTCCAATAATCAAAAACATCAACAACAGGAAACCATTCTGAACAAAGGAATTGGATAAGCTTAAAAGAAAACTCAAGGCTAGCAGAAAAAGTTATAGGGCGGCAGGAGACCACATTCTGAGAACAAGAAGATTGCAGAACTACAGGAATATTAAGCAACAATTCGAGAAAGAACTGAAGGACACCAAGAAGAAAACATGGAATAAATTTGTGGAAAGCAACCTTAACCAGAATCTCTGGGGCATGCCATACAAAATCATAATGTCTAAATTAAAAGTTAAAAGCTCATTAA
>JAGDQP010066124.1:0-10880 GCA_022664845.1 Lepisma saccharinum | reverse complement strand
TTTTTTTTTCTTAGAATATTTTGAAAAGACAAATACTTTTTGTTCCATTTTTTTTTGTTGCAAACATTTTTTCTTACATTTTTTTCTTAAACTATTTTCTTAAGACAAGTACTTTTGTTACGAAATTATTTTTGTAAAACAAAATGACAAAAATTTCTTTACCATTTTTTGAAAAGGCAAATACTTTTTGTAAGTTTTATTTAATACTTATGTCAAATATTGTCTTGTAAGGTAAATTTGTTAAAGGAGATTGGAATAAAAATACAAATCAGAATTCTTGTCAACTTTTTATTATCATATTCATTTCATTGTACAAGAAAAGTATTTACTATGAATTCACTTTATGTATCAGTTTTTGTATTAGTTGTCTTTAAACACATTAATTTATACCAGTTGTTTTCTTATGTCAGCATTGTTTGTATCAGTTGTCTGGAAAAGCATCAGTGTTCAATAGTTTGTAGTCACAACACTTTTGTATCACTTGGAAAATGTTTGAGTCTGCATGTATCTTACTTATGCACAAATAAAAAAGTTCCTTGTTAGTACAAATCAATTATTTTATTTCCTATACAAATACCAGTCCTTGTGTATATTCAAAGTTGAAAGGAGTGAAGATCTTTGTTGGTACAAGTCCATGGATGCAATGTATCTTTCACCCATAAGATTAAGCGGATTCTGTCCTTGCATTCGGAATCTGTCATCATTTTCTTGTAAGTCGTAAGAAATTTATGCAGTATATCAATAGAATCAGTGTGGGATTCAGTAAATTTCTGATATATCTGATCACAAATCAAGGGAGTTGTTAATACATCAACCATACGAAGTAGAATAATTTCCTTGCTTAAGTCTACACACTCGTGGTCAAAGTCAAAGGAAATATCGTGAAAGCACTCATCACAAATTATACTAAAACAAGGTGTCCATTCTTCAAGACTTGACAGCACACAGTCAACACCCACCTCGGCAAATGTACACTCACAGTGAGCCATTGTTTCCTGATTCAGCTGCAGCAGACTAAGTCACAATCGAATCGTCATGGCAATTTATTGACTTCATCAGCCAATCAGATTATTTAAATTCAAATGACATCATTACCTAGTATGCTAGTGTTTGTTTGCTTAGTTCTTGTTACAACTCTACAAAAATGCTATTTTATTCATAGAGCCTACTGGAGCACGAGACGAGTGTATTAACACTTTTAAAAGTTTTGTAGTCACTAAGTTCAGCTTTGGATACTCCTTTTGCAGTTCGTATCCTGTGAGATATGCAACCTAACAATACTAGTAAGATACTTTGCTTTTGGAAATGTAGTCTAACATCCGAGCATATCAGACAATAAGAAAACTAAGTGATATCATTTTTATTAAAATAATCCATGGTTGGCAACACTTAAAAATTTGGTATAAGTTGGCAACTCTTGTTGTCGTTGTTGAATTACTATACAAATGGTAAAGAATAACTTATTAAATTATTTTAAGATGGAAACACTGTTAAGTGTAAGATGACAACACTGCTTGTTCAGCAATGCCAGCTGGCTGTGATATTCTCTCACAGACTCTTTCCCCCCACCTGTCTCCTACTCTTCCTGTTTCAAGTAAACATATGGTTGCAGGCTGTGAAAGCAAGGGCATGGACTTCCGGTGTGCAGTGCTAGTTTGTTAGTGTGTGTGTGTGTGTGTTTCTGACGGGGTTCTGCAAAAGTTGGCATGTGCGGGGAATGTCCTTGCATCAGGCGATAACATTCATCGGTCAAGTCCCGTAAACTTAGGAAATATTCTTTCGTTATACTACCTAAGATTCTGCCAGGGAAATATATAAAAGTAAGTAATTATAATTTCTCATTACCCATCTATTTGTCTTTATCTACCTTACAAAACACTATATTCAAAGGCTATGCCCCTAGTTTAATTCATTAATATATTCAATACAAGTCAGCTACATGGTCTCAGAAAAGGTAGTTTTATCAACCTGTGTCGTATAACGAGAGAGTACATTGTAATTCTAAGATGTCAAACAGTTGAATTGAGAAAACAAGCAGTCCAACAGACCTCATCTTCTTCTTATATTATGAGTAAATGTGGTTCCAAACACCCCTTTTTGGCTATAATCAGCTCTTTCTAGCTTTCATTTGATTCAAAGTAGTGCAAATGCTGTTTATCTTCTTAACCAAACAGTCTTTTCTGCCATAATGTACATGCAAAATCGTTATATACTCTTAAAAATACAACTGAAAGAGTAGATGGTATCTAAAAATCATGTTCAAGCTACTTCAAATGCCTTTTCTCGCTATATATTGTTCAGTATTATATAAATCCACGCTTTTCACCTTCAAATATGCGTTCAACCTAGTTTCAATGACGGTTTTCTTGTTACGTATTGACTACATATGGTTCTTAGGACTTCTCTTTGTATTAATAAGGCGCGTAATATGGGCAATTTTGATTTACCAGAGTTGATTTCTCAATGAATATGCAAACTGTACAAATAAAATAATGTCTACACTCCATTCTGAACAGTCTCTCACGCGAGAAAATCGAAACAATGAGTCCTTCGTACCATATTTTTCGTGAAGATATGGTTTGTTTCTCTAGTATTCGTGTTGAAATACCTATTTCAATGTTGTATATTAACAAAATTGTATTGCACATGGTCAAATTCGGGTAATCATCCATCTTAGTGGCGCCATTTTCATATTCAAGAACTTGTTTTGTAACAACTAACCTCTAATATAGCGTTATTCTCGTATTTTCGGGTTTCAAAAGTATCTTAAAGACTAGTTTTCTGTTTAAAATCATGTTTGAATATCTCTTTCATAGTGCTTACCGATAAATAAGAGAACTTCATTCTCTAAGTTTCACATCAATTAGTCCTTTTCGTGTTTAATTAAAGTTCTTTCTACTTCAAATGTTACTTTTCTCCCTATATATTGACTGGAAGAAGTCCCTTCCTGATAACAAACACCGAAATAGTTGCAATTTCATCTGAGAAGTCGGCTTTAGGCACATATAATCATGTTTGTGCTATAGATTACCACTAAATAATTCTTTTCCAAGGGTAAAATACAGTGTAAGAGTCATTTCTAGTTACATTATCTGTTAAATAAGTTCTCCAAAGTGATAGTTTGAAGTTTAATTCATTCTTTTCCTATTTCAAAAGAGGTCCTTTCTCCTAAAAACGCCAATGAATACCTATGTGAAGCAGGAAATAGCCTTCAAAACAGTTGCTAATCGAGTAAATTATTCTTAAACATGCGTGACAGAAGACGTATTATATAGGTTTCCATTGCAAAGAACAATAAACACCTTGTATTAGGTTAAAATCAGATTTCAAATATGGTCCAGATGCGTCTCGTATGCTATTCAAGGAATAATCAGCCTGTATTAACGTAGAATATCTTAAAAGTAGCGTCTATAATTCTGTTACATAGTTTTTGCATGTCCTCTGAGACAATATATATCTAATATTTCAACTTAAAATAGATTTCTACAGTTCTTTGTACACTTTCGGTACGCTAAGTAGCTCACAAATAGCGATATTGTAGTAATTTCGACTTTAAAAATCTTAAGAAACATCTCAAAAGTAAAATATTACGAAAACTTTTGCTTACAGATGCATTAATCACATATTATACACTTCTTTGTGTTCAGTAAGTGCACTTCTAGTATCCGAATTATTCCAAAATTGGTATTATTGCCGTAATTTCGGTTTATATTGACTCAAGTCGCACGGTTCTACATGTAAATTATGTATATTTCATCGTCTCAGGACTTCAAATCATTCAATTATACAAATAGAGGTGTGAAAACAAGCAAAAACTCACTTATACTGAATAATCACATCTCTGGAGTAGAAATTATTCATAAAAGATGGTATTATTATACTAAATTCTTCTTATACAGATGTCAAAACACAAGCCAGCAATTCCATTACAGGATGCGTAAGTATCTATAATATTTATCCTAACTATGAAATATATTTCGTATGAAACCTCACCGTTTCTTCTACTTAAATATTCAGGAAGAGTTCGTATAAAAATCACGCATTTTGTTTCTTATCTCGAGGGAGAAGGTTTTCACTCCTCGAGTCTTCTCTGACACTGCGAAAATTGAAACGATATGTGGCACGAGCCACAACAGATGCCTTGATCTCTTATGTGAAAACAATTAACGTCTGGACAGACACACTTCTCTTCTCCATCCTCTCTCAGTCGGCACAACCAAACTTCCTGTTTTCTCATGGCCACAAAATTCCCATGCTTCTCTGGGGTCAACGGGTTGAACTCGAGGCCCAAAGGTGAAGCGTTATGCGGAAGGAGATGACAGTTTGTTAAAATTAATGGCCAAAAATCTCAAATTATGAGCCCAGGTGCTTCCGTTTCGGTGGGTGGGGCTGGGACAATCCTGGCTTACACTACTGTTTGATGATTAATTACCTGCATCCATTTATTAGAAAAAGGAGAGAGGCAACAGATGTCTCTTCTCAAAATTTCAAAACAGAAGGAGAGAGTAAAGAAGAAGTTTTCTCTATATCGGCCAGCTGTTTTGCGTGATTTAGCTTCTTTCCAAACACTTCATTTAAATTCAGTATCGTTCAACACTGGCGTTGTGGTCTTGGAAGCAGCACTGAGAAAGACAACCCGGGTTCGAGTCTTAGTGTCTGTCATCCTGACGGACGATTTCGACATATCTAGCGTATGTCTTCTTGATTTGTTATCGAATTCATCTTACGACAGGATAACACAACAATATTAATTTCTAATGAGTGGTCGCTATAGAGTACTCATAAAATAATTGACATTTATCTGAATTATTAAATAAAAATTAAATACAAGTAATTGCATGATTAAAACAATGAAAATATAAGATGTTGAAGGCAATATGTACATCAAATGACTGAAAACTTGATAGGAAATTGATTATTGACTATTTCACGTTTGATACTGTTAACTAATGCACTGTATGGACAAAAAGGTGGTACCATATTGAACCTTAATTATTTATTATATTATTATCGTATTGATGCAATTAAACACAGTTAATAAATAGCTATTACTAAACATTTAAGGTATTCAGTCTATAAACATATCATTTTCATGTATTACTACACCCTCCTTCTACCGCACGTTGTACAGACTCCTAAAAATGGCAGAGGACGCAAATTCAAACATGGTGTATAAAAATCCTAAGGGGGGGAAGGCCATAGCCGCTACTACCCCCCCAGGATATTGTAATTATTCCCGTAGTATACTACTCGTTTCCAGTACCAAACAAAAATTAAACCGAGAGAATTCTACTTTGGGACCTTGATCATATCTCACTCACATTGATTTGAATTATTTAAAGTAAACAAAAATTACTTATATCAAAATATTTCTATTACTTACTTGTATCAATCTTCAAGTAACCAATATTTCTTGAATACTATTAGCAGATCGAATTTTAATTTCCCAGATCAGCACTTTAAAATAGATGTAAAAGAAGTAGTAACATTCACACCCACAAGCTAAACTCATTCATTCAAACGGATGATAGATGACGTACCTTAGATTCCAGTCCACTTGTCTATCTGTCCATCTTAGCCTTCGATGAACGCAACCTTTCAATATGATCAGAACTAGAGTGATTGATTTTTATTACGTTAAGTTGGAAATTTTATTCTTATTGGTCAAAAGAGTTTTCACACTGATCTTATGAAACAAGCTGAGACAAAAAATTACAAAAATAAATAAAGGAATGTTACTCTGTATATTACACGTTAGATATACAATTAAAGAATTATTTTATTGAATTCTAAATCTCTCCAAGCGTGGAATTGGCGGTCATTCTCGACTCACTTTCCACCATTGGGCAATAGTGCAATGACTTCCCCACTTCTATAGTTTTTAACTGCAAAATCAGAGAAAGGTGTAAAATGTTGTTATTCAATTAACGTAATCTACAGTTTGAAACAAAGACCAATATGTGTTCAGGCGGTTTTCATTGGCCTACACAGGATACAAAAACATCATGCAATACTAAACTTTATTGATCGTAAATCTCACTTCATGCGATCGAGTACTGTACGTGATTTCCTCCTAAATCAACTCGAAAATCTTTCCTTTGCATTCTAGTAAAATTTAGTGAAACACTAGACGAAAAACGTCAGCATTTCTCAAACAGAATGACAGAAATACGATAAGTTTAAATTATTAGCTGCAGTTTAATTATCGCATTATTAAATGCGCACGACCGCAAGATGATCACGTTGCTGTTTTGTCGTCAGTTTTCTTGTGTGGAGCTGCTTTTCTGGTTCACGATTCTTGGGTCACTCTTTGGTCGTCCCGTTTTCAGTATGTCACTGTTTTGTTGTGATTCTCGCTCGTTGCTGTTTATGGACCGCTATTTGGTCGTTGAGATACTTTGTCTACCGCCGTTTTACTGCCTTACCATTTTGGTCTGTAGCGGGTCCGGAGTTTGGGTTTTTCTTTTACGTTACTTATTTTATTTATTTTACTCTATGGTACTTTATTTTGCTTTATTAACCTGTCGCTGGTTTTGAACGTCGGTGTTTCGCGCATCGCGGTTTCTGTTGTTGTATCATAAATACACCGTCAAGAGAAGTCGTAATGTTTTGCATTTACATAACTATTATCTCAGAACATTAAATCTTAATTCAATTAAGCTGGCTCACGTTAGTTTATCACTGACACAATAGTGCCGAACTGTTGGTTAGGGTAGTAGTCCGACCTCAAACATACTCATGTGTTACCTAGTTGAAATTATTTTTACTTGTGTTTGTTTCCTTCAATCACTGCTTTCATAAACACTTTAGATATTCTGGTATATAACGGTGTGATTATCCGGTAAATAACCAAACGACTGGTTTACATCAGGAATCAATGCATGCTTGAAATAATTTTATTTCCATAGTTACACATCATATTAGTCTGTAACATTTTAAATCTGCAGCGAAAAGTTCAGTTTTATTATGAATACATGTTTCATTTATATTTCAGACCGACGTCATTCATGAAACTCGAGTGTTGTACTCGGAGGTAGAACCTTTTTCCAAAGCAGTCGCAAGCGCCCTTTGGAGAAGAGGATTTCGAAAGGGAGAAGTCTTGTACTTCGTCACAAATGAAATGGCATTGCTAGATTTATTTTTTCTTGGTGTTTGGAGATGTAATGGTGCTATTAAAGGAGGATGTCCTGCCAATGGTGAAGGTATGATAACGATATAAACTCATCGAAATTAAGACCCAAAACCGAAAGTCGGTAACCGAAATCATATTCACGGATGATCTGTTTATATAAAAAGACGGTTGAATCTTAATGGTTGAATCACATGGTGTATTTTATGCTGAAAAAGGAAACTATTACAATCAAAAGTTCGGCGTAAAACTTCGTCAATCTAATCTAACCTAACTCAACCTAAGGATAAAGCACACGGATTTCATAACTAATTTTTGGAAACTACGAAAAGTAAACGTAAAATTAAAGATGTTGAGTTTTCCCGATCTTGCGTCCTACAAAAGGGAAAAGTGTGTAGTTTGTTTGTTTTGTCTGGAAATGGAGTTGTACCAGGTTAGCGCTCAGCCACTTACTTTTATTTTTGAAAAAATCTCACAAAAATTCTAGATTTGATATGTTTTTGCCATTTTAGAGCAACATGTAAAATCAGAGCCACACTCTTTTTCGAAGCAAAATACTTTTGGCTGCATTTGGAACGTTAAGGAATTTTCAAGTAACATATTTGTTAATTTACAGTATATTGGGGTCCGAATACACACTTCACAGGTACCCATTCAATATAATATATAAACGTCTTTGGAATGTTAGGGTAAAGACATACCGAAGAAGCCTCGCTGTCGAGGTTTAAGTCGCGGTCGCTACCTCGATGTCTAGGTTGCTATGAAGGGCGCACATATCGAAGAGGTCGCGTTCTCGCTGTAAGTTCTCAGTTTGAGGAGAAACACTACCGTGACGTGTGCGAAATTATTCCGTGCGTGTTTCGTTGTTCAATTGATTTTGTAAATTCAAGAGTAGCTAAACCATGTACTCCAGTGATAGCAAAGATAATGATTCTATGTCTACAATTACAAAATGGTGGTTACTGTCAAATATTCAGAATAGGCGTTATAGTGCTCACCCTATTAATAAGAGGAGACAAGATTTGGGTGAATATCATTATTTATTCCCGGTACTTAAACAGCGTCATCAAATTCAACAGGCAGCAAAACCTCTCGAGCATAAACACACACAATCATCTGCCGACGAAATTCTGAACAAAAGAAGATTGTATTCCGTGCAGCGAGCGTTTCGTGACCTTGGGAGAACCAATGAGAACACGAACCACAGCGATGCTTCCACTCAACATAGATGTAAAAACAAACTCGGTTGTTCATCATCGCGGTCACTAATTCACCATCGCGGTCGACCTGTAGGTCGCGCTGTAGGGTATATCTCCGGCATGCGTTTACCCATTTGAATCCATGTGTTTGTGCCATCATCGAGGCAGCGACCACAACTTAAACCTCGACCTCGACCGCGAGGCATCTTCGGCATGTCTTTACCCCAAGACAGGTTGCTCTCAATTAAGCCGAATTCACATTGGGCAAGAAGACGATGGCAATATTCCCTCCCCCTCTGAGAATGACATTCGATCTCTCTTGCCACGAGTGTTCCCATGTAACAACAAAATCCAAGCATATCTTGCCAATGGGTCATTAACAGGGTTCTGCAGTGGTCAAGACATTACCCCATCTGGCTGAAAGTCTCGGAACTACTTCAGAATTCTTTTCACTTCACGTTTGTTCTGAGGAAGACTAGACCATTTTCTTATGTTTAGAGATCAGAGAGGCAAAGCTATGGCATCTTGGGGATGACTTCCGAGTACTGAAGATAGCGGTCAAGGCCTTAGCTTAGTTCACGTAACACTCCTGCCCAGTGGCGCAACCACGGGGGAGGCAGGGGGGAATTTCCCCCCAACTGGTCAGACATCAGTTTTGCGGGGCGCAAGAGTGGGCAAACATAGGCTACATGTTACTTCTGAGCCTCAACATTTAACGCTAAAACAGCTTTGAATCTTCGTTATACATGTTTTCATTCATGGTAAACAATTGTTTTAGTAATTATATATAGTTGGGAGCGTTTGAAAAAAGTCTTTTTTCAACCAATGTTTATTTCCGTCTCATTTTTTCATAAGTCAAGAGTGCGGTTTCCTTAATTCCTCATAGCATTGTTAAGCACAAAGAAGTCAAAGGAAAAAATAGTTTACTGTTAAAAAAAAAAAGAATATCATATATATTTTTAAAATGTTTTATTATTATCACCAATACAGAGACGAAAAACGGAAATAGCTCAATCGTTCACATTTAATCCAGTAGAGCAAACTTATTTTGATTGTAGCGCATAAACTTCTGCCAATCTGCCTAGAACAATGGGTAGTAGTTAACTGGCTGGGAATATGTTCAGTCCTCATTCAAGTTCTCAACATTTCCTATTTGAGTGAGTTTAGTTTAGAGGGTGATGAAGTGACAGCAAACATTGTTTGGGCTATTAAAATTTGAAAGAAAGAAAGATGAAGAAAGAACACATTTGCAGACCGAAACGATGGAAACAAGTAAGTACTAGCTCAATTTGTATAGCTACAAATCAAATGTGTGTATCCAGTCCAGTGGATACTATCCATGGACGCCAGCAATGGGAAAGAGGGAGGGGGACATTCATTGCCTTGCCCACCTGGATTTTTGAAATTTTAAAATTGTATAGGTTGTTACCAGGGACGGCGCCAGGGGGGGAACGTGCCCCCTAAATTTTCCCTCGGTTCCCTTGTGTTCCTCAGAAATTGTAGATGACATGTAATATTTTGTATTATTATTACACAGTTTGTATTATGTTTGAATCGCCTCCCCCCAACCCAATCATATGCCCCTCCTGTGCCCCATTCCCCAATTGTGGGAAATTAGCGCCGTTCCTGTTCACACAAGTGCTTTTGTGTTACACAACATTTCAATGCAGCTAATTTTTCATGGAGTTGACGATACTTTTGCTTTCTAATTATAATCCTTTATTTTTTTTATAATGGTTACAAGAATTTTTAGTTTGTGCATCTTTTGTTCCCTCTCCTGAAAAAACTTCTGTGGTCGTGCCAGTGGCGTGGTGAGAAGTTCGCTACCCCTCGCAAAAGCAGAATATGAGACCCCCGCAATATCAGAGTAAGTCCAATCTTAGCACATTACTTAGAGGAAAGGGAGCCCCCAAAAAGAATGTCCCCCCAGCACCGCGGGGGCTAACATTACGCCCCTTGGTCGTGATGTGTGTTTCTGATAATGTTCTCTCTATCATATGTTTGTCAGTCACATCACTAGCTTAAAACAATTGGGTTAAACAAAGCTTAGTTTTAACAGCGAACCACACCTTCATGGGTCGAGTTACGGGGGGCATTGGGTTTTTTCTCCCAACTTTCTGAAGAAAAATAAAAATTTGCTAAAAAATTATCAAAAAACGCTCAAAGCCGAGTTTTCAAAAGTAAATAAAATAAATAAATAAATATTAAATAAGTAAATAAAATCTCTTGGTATTTTCAACCTTGTGCGCCCCCTTCCTCCCATACACCCACCCACCCAAATGTTCAGCCTAGATTCGCTCCTGTAATAACGAATAGATAGTGTATTCTCGTTTATTTTTCCAGAGATCATATATTGTTTGAATTTGTTTGTTTGTGTGCGCTGTATATGAGAACATTTTGACGAATAATGAAGCAGCAACAAATTCTATTCGAAGTGTTAGAACATAAGGTAAACGAAAATGAGAAATTGTCCAAGAAGAATAACAAGTCAACTAGGTCTATGGATAAGAAATAGATCAATTCGTATGTCTTGTAATATGTCCAGTGGCATC
>JAGDQP010066123.1:0-11321 GCA_022664845.1 Lepisma saccharinum | reverse complement strand
ATTCCGAACTAGTACGTTCAAAGAGCCCCACCGAATTTGCAGCCGAACCACACACAAACAAATCATGGGTGTTACACTTTTGACATTATCCTAAATGTGTCTCCACTGGAAATCATGAGTATTTAATCTGACCATCAACTTTGGTCGCAATATTGAAAGGGACTAAATGAATTTTCAAGCGCCCTTTATATATTCGAATAGCCCTGAAAAACATATAAAATCCAAAAGTCCCTTCTATCTTGCTGTTAGATTTGTGAGCACTGCACTTTATAATGTTAGGTTGTTTTTACTACATTTAAATTTCATATTTTTATCTGTACTCCATCTTCTTCTTCTTTTCTCCCCTTCCCTCTCTCTCTCTCTCTCTAATTTCTCTGCCTTTGCCGGAAGGCACCCATCGGTTTCAATTTTTCATTGTTTGTTTAAATTTCTCCCTCCGTCAACTCACGTATATTGTTTCGTCTCGCTTTTATTCTTTCATTTTATCGATAGAATTCGATACTAATACATGTCTATTTTTAAAAAAAAACAACAAAAAAAACAACCGAAATAACGTGCTCATGATGTTTGCTGATTTTACTATGGGTGTGACGAAGGAAGAAGAAAGAGGGGTCTGTTTACCAGACACGATTATGGGATAAGAAGGTGCCATTTGGGTTGCCTAGCTGCACGGCGTTCGCTGTCGCAAGTTTTTTGATGCGAAGTGTACCAACTAGACTACATGGGAGTATCAATAAGCCAGATCTCTTATACATACCATTTCCGGTTATCATGGAAAGCGCGTCCAAAAATGACCACTTCCGAATTCTAATTTCTATAGTGTTGTTCAAAATAAATTGTAATATCTCAAGAATGGCGTAAGCCATCAATTCCAAATTTCTTATGGAAAGTACTAATATAATGAGCATATTACAGTGTAAAACGAAAGACCATATCTTTAACCGTTTTGCAGATAAAAATACATTTTCTTATGTAAACTTCCCATTTTCGTTATAAAAATGCACTTTTCTCAGAAAACTCTATGTTGTTCAGCTGTCAGCCCCCACTAGTTACAAAACAGTACCTCGTTCAAATAATCTCCATATAATGTAGAAGAAGGTATCCAAAAATACATTTTGTAACTGATGGGGGGTAATAGTTAGAAGAAACATTATATTCTCTAAAGATGTATACTTGCGGATTCTAATTTTTATACTGTTGTTCCAAATAAATTATGATAACTCGGGAATGGCGTAAGGTATCAAATCCAAATTTCGTATGACGCTTATTTGAGCGCAGTGTGTGTAACCTGTTTAATAAATGGCAATTGATAGTTACACAACACAGTTTTTCCTCTAAAAGGTGTTTTTAATGCGACAAATAAGTCATTCTTGTATAGCAAATATTTTCTACTTCAAACATGACTGAGGATATGAACTAGAAATTCTTATTGTGATGTATGTGTTCATATTATCCGCACTTGACATACAAAATGTGATTTGGATATCTTCAGACATATTGTAGTTATTTAGCACAATTTCAAATATTTACTTCGACCTGAGATAGTAATCATTAAAGTATAAAATATGTCTTGTAACCATCAGGCCCCATCAACTACAAAATTATTGTTGAATATGTTTTTCTACATTGTATGGTGATTATTCGAGCGAAGCATTGTTTTGTAACTAGTAGGAGCTGACAGCTGAACAACACAGAGTTTCCTGAGAAAACTGCATTTTCATAACGAAAATTGGACGTTTACACAAGAAAACTAATTTTTATCTCCAAAACGGTTAAAGATATGGTATTTCGGTTTAGACCGTAACATATTTATTATACTAGTACTTTTAATACGAAATTTGGATTTGATAGCTTACGCCATTCTTGAGATATCACCATTTATTTTGAAAAACACTATAAAAATTAGAATCCGTAAGAATATACCTTTAGAGTATAAAATGTTCCTTCTAACCATCATGCCATATCAGTTACAAAATTATTTTCAGATATGTTCTTCTGAAGTATATGAAGATTATTTGAGCGAAATATCGTTTTGTAACTAGTGGGTGCTGATGGTTAAAGAACACAGAGTTTCATGAGAAAAGTACATTCTTATAGCAAAAAATTGAACGTTTACATAACAAAACATTTTTTCTCCAAAACGGTTAAAGATATAATCTTTCAGTTTACACTGTAACATTCTCATTATATTTGTACTTTCCATGCAAAATTTGGATCTGGTAACTTACGCCATTCTTGAGATATAACAATTTATTTTGAACAACACTATTAAGAATACATCTTTAGAGTATAAAATGTTTCTTCTAACTATCAGACCCCATCAGTTACAAAATGATTTTTGGATGTGTTCTTCTACATTACATGGAGATTATTTCAGCGAAGTATCGTTTTGCAACCAGTGGGGCCTGAGGGTTTAACAACACAAGGTTTCCTGAGAAAAGTGCAATTTTTATAATGAAAATTGGACGTTTACATAAGAAAACTATTTTGTATCTCCAAAACTGTTAAAGATATGGTCTTTTGGTTTACAGTGTAACATGCTCATTATATTAGTACTTTCCATAAGAAATTTGGAATTGATGGCTTACGCCATTCTTGAGATATTACAATTTTTTTTAACAACACTATAAAAATTAGAATCCGGAAGTGGTCATTTTGGACACGCTTTTCATGATAACTGGAAGTGATATGCACAAAAGATTTGGCTTATTGAAACTCTCATTTAATCTAGTCATTACATACAAAATTTCATTAGAATCGGTTGAGGGGCAGAAAGCGGCCTCTTTGTGCAGTACTCCTTTTGTAATATGTAAGAAAATGAAGTGGTAATAGGATCGTCTGTGGTCTACCCCAATAACACCAAAGCGAATGTCTTAATAAAAGCACAATGAATATCTTTGTAATTTACGCATCTATATGAATTTTTTGAATTTTCTAGATTAAATAAGAAAACGTTTCTGAATTTGTCTCTTAGCGAGAGTTATTTTGTAAGATTTTTTTGAATGCACGAATTTCACACTGAATATGTGGTATATTTGTTGTCAGCAAAGTGCCTGAGCATTGTTCGTGTCTTCATCGCTTTAGTTTACAATCATTAGTATACAAGGTTAATGCAAAGTATGTGGACAAGTTTTCATTTAACTAAGAGGGTGGCGTTATTACTTATTTAGGAACCTATGTTCCTAATAACGCCATCATGTAACTTTTCTTTTAATTTATCCCGCTCTCATTGTACACCAATCTTTATATAACTCCAGTGGTACGTAGGGGACTTAAACATGTTTCCACACAAGAAGTTTTGGAATTCTAACTACCATAGTTTACTAGCAACATCAGATATGCTCTTTAAGTTGGCGTTATTTGGTTAACCCACCTTGTTTCAAAATCAAATACAATATTACCGTTTCAAATTAGTTCAGTCCTAGTACTAGGAAAACTAAAAAAATAAGTGAAAGCTATTGCAAGAAAGCTATGAATTCGTAATATAAGTATTCTGGACAAATCTCTCAGATTGGAGATTGCTCGTCTTATCACTTTGTTATAATAGCTACCCAGATAGCAATTTTGACGTGACTAAAAAGTGATTAATGCTTACTTTATGAGCCCTCCGTACCTACGCTGTGTGTGTGGGGGTTAGTTTTCATATTTCTGAAGATATTGAAAAATGACACACAATAATGAAATTTTGGAAAGTGGCCCCAATAATACCTACGAATGTGTATCAAATGAACTATCTGAGATTTTGGCATTATTTATTTTAGCTGAGTAATTAGAATACCCGTAATTGCGAAGGCGTAGGACCACTGGTACACCAATCCGATGCTGTAGTCACCAGACCATTGAATCGCACGCCCTACCTGGTCAGCGTTATTTGTAATTATATAGTTCATCAGATCGTAAGATTTGCCTGTAGTAAAAGATTGGGAATTAGCAAATATTAGCTTACGGCGAAACAGTCCTTGCACGTGATGGGACTTCAGTGCACTGAGACAACAGCAGCAGTGTGACGACACAATTCAAATAAATTCAAGTTTGACATGCTTCAAACAAAATATAATATATTTTAAACTATGCACAAGTGTTTTACAATCGTTTGCCATTTTAAAACTTTTCTGAAACGTACAAAAAACTCACTTTACATTTATATTAGGCCTATTATTCAAAGTTTGTATACATTCCACAACCACTTTTAATTGACAATCGTCGCCGCTGAATACAAGCTCATATGTACTACAAAAAGGAGTGAACGGGTAGATGATGAACAGAAGTGGTCTATGGAAAAGAAAATTTTGGTGTCATTGCTGAATTCAATCTGCAGTATTAATATTAGCTATTCTTGTTAAAACATGTATCATGTGAAAGTACAGTTACCTCGCAGTGTTGATTATACTACTACAATAATATGAGTCTTACTTCAGTAAAAATGTTGCCAACAAAGCATTCACTTGTCCTTCTACATCATCAGGTTTGTCACATGCTTTACAAACATTCAGCTGTGTGCTATGTCAATTATGCACATTCCACAGTAACTCATCCATCCTACAGTGTGATCGCTCAGTGGGTTGAAGTATTTGCTCATGTTCTACAGTACAATGTTTGTTCCATGCGAATTACTCGAGTAAAACTCGTAAGAATAATAGTTTAGGAAAACAAACATTAAATAAACATACTTCTTTAGGGTGCACATATGTATGATATATGGCTGACAAGGGACATTACCCAAGTATCCGGCTCCGATTTCAATTTAATCTTATTTTCTGATAAAGGGCATGTATGTATTATGCCTGATGACAGAAATTGTTGCCATGGCGCATGTTGTTTAAAGTTATTGAATGTTGAAGAATTGTGATGTAGTTATTTACGGGGTAAGGCAAATGTCCCTTAACACCCCTTGTAAACTGAGTGTGAATGATAAAAATTGAAGAACAACCATGTGGGTACATATTAAAACCTATGGGGAAGTCGTGTGGTAGGTGTGACCTTGACGGCAGCCATCTTGAAATCCGCCATCTTGAACCAGACTCAATTTTCGAAAATGAAAACCATAGCACGTGACACCTCATTATAACAGCAAATTTTCCCACAAATCCAATGGTATGCTTATTTTTGCTCTATAGTTAACCAGTACGAAGTTAGGCTCATGTTTGCTACATTTATTGATTTTGCGAATTATTGTCAGTGCATGAATAGTGTTGGGATGAGCTTCCGCCATTCTTTCTGAATTTTTAACAGTTGCGATATAGTTATTTATTTGAAACCACAAAACATAAAAGCTTATAGGCCTATGACAAGAACAAACAAAAATGAAATTGTAACCGATTCTCGTTAGATCAACACAAAATTATCAGAAAATATAGCGGACAATGTTACGCAAACGACAAAAATAAAAAAAAAACTTCGAAGGAACAGCCGCAATCAATAGAAAAGAGCTGAGGCATAATAAAGCTACTTCCCAAAACGCTTAACAAATTCATTCACATTTCACGTGTCATAGGCCTATCGGCCTTTCTTTTTTGTAGTTTGAAATAAATAACTACATCGCAACTCTTAAAACTTCAGAAAGAGTGACGGAAGCTCACCCTAACACTATTCATGCACTGACAATAAATCGCAAAATCAATAAGTGTAGTAAATATGAGTCTAACTTCGTAGTTGTTAACTATAGAGCAGAAATAAGCATATCATTGGATTTGAGGGAACATCTGCTGTTACACTGAGGTGTCACATACTATGGTTTCCATTTTCGAAAATTGAGTCTCATTCAAGATGGGGGATTTCAAGATGGCTGCCGTGAAGGTCACACCTACCATACGACTTTCCGCTGGGCCTAATATGTACTCACATGGCTGTTCTTCACTTTTTATCATTCACACACAGTTTACAAGGGGTGTTAAGGGACTTTTGCCTTACCCTGTAAATAACTAGGAGGGGTCAAATGAAAACCTTAAAAACCTTGTAAAAACAAAAGCAATAAGCGAATGAGAAACACTTGTATTTTATTTTTTTATATAATTCCCCTCCCCACACTCTATACATGTTTCCCATCGTTTACAAAGTGCCTCAATACCTCTGGGAAAAAAGTTTTTTTGGTTGGCTGTGCAACCAGTTATGCAACTACTCGTTGCACTTCTTCATCGGATGGAACTTCATCAATCCTAATGACTCCTTTAGGGATCCAAACATGTGAAAATCGCTTGGGGCGAGATACGGTGAGTAAGGGGGATGGGGAAACACTCAAAATGAAGATCTTGAATGGTCGCTGCCGTTGCGCGGGCAGCATGAGGCCGCGCGTTGTCATGCTGTAGAACGACACCTGTTGTCAGCAGCTCGCGTCTCTTGGTGCGTATAGCTGGTTTAAGATGATTTTGGAGGAGATCGGAATACGAGGCACTATTCATTGTGCGCCCCCTAGGCATGTGGTGCTCCAAAACAACACCCAGTTGGTCCCAAAAGAGAGTAAGCATTACCTTCCGTGCAGATGGCTGTGTTCGAAACTTTCTTGGTTTCGGTGATGAATTCCGCCATTCCCTGCTCGATTTTTTTTCGGGATGTAAAAGTGCACCCATGTTTCATCCCCAGTTACCGAACGCAGTTCCTGCTTGGACTTATAAACAAACATCTTAAACGAACTGTTGAGCTGCTAAGGACGGGGCCTACTGTTTTAGGTAAAGTGTGCTCCGAAACTCTACGTTCAATGACCCCCCGCGGGACTTGAAACCATGACAACGTGAGCAAAAGGCGAGCATGACGACCATTCGGAAACCGGGGGACATAAGAAGCACGAAGAGACATATAAGTCATAATACATGTCTAAGGTCATTTTTTTTTTCCTTGTGGGATCTCCTATGTTCTTTTATTATGCATTTTCCGCTGTTTGCAACTTCCTTTCTGTTCGACTTCTAAGCGACGGTCAGTGGTGAGACCGTGTCTTCATAGAAAGTGGATCTCATATGGTCGTTGAATACATGCTTCTATGTGATGTTATGCTAACGGGAAGTTTGTACTCGAACACTGACTTTGGTATTTTCTTATTTCCTATGACTTATGAAGGAAGGGAAATATTTTCTTGTATCTGGAATAATATTACATCAACATGCTCGCTGTATAATACAGACCCTGTTGTTACAACTATCAGCCCTCTGTTCACTTTTCGCCATTATTTTATGAAGTACTTTTTTCAGTGTAGATATTCTTTCCAGTGGTTCCATGAACTGTCGTGAAAAAGAGCATTGACTCAATTTTGCCGACAAAGGTGGAGTTATTTTCAGCTATGCGGTTCCTAACTTGAACATATAGATACCATTTTTACCGAACAGTATCCATGATAATTAATCCATTCCATCTCCGCTTTATCTGTACACAAGGACGCCCATCAGGGGGGCAAGGGGGCGCTCGCCCGCCCCCCAGCCAGAGAAAATTATACAAGATAGAAAACAAAAATAAAATGTTTATATGTTATTTCTATATTTCGTTTTTATTTATTTTTATTTTATTTATTACTTATCAACACAACATACCTTATAGACCAATTAGAGCGTTGAATTTACAATGCTCATTTACAAACATTTTTTATTACAATATCTCTAAATACTTTGAAAGATATATCACATATATCCAGTTCGATGCAGGTTCTACACATTTCATTGTAGAGCACAAATTCTCCAGATTCGTGACTTCGTCATTATACTGATATTTGTCCTTGCCTTTTTGCAGTGGAAGAGACCAGTGTTTTGTACGCGAGTTTTTAATGACGAGACACGAAACTTTAATAATGGTACTAAGTCAGTGCAATCTAAGCCAGTTTCAATCATTTTTCCAAGAGATAATAGGTCAGAAATGGTACGCCTTTGCTCTAATAATACGAACATAATCATAGTATATTTTCTGTAATGTAGAAATGTTGTTAAACTCTCTTCCCATCCTTATTACAACTCCTAGCATTTTAAAAGCTTCATTTATAATATTTGTTATGTGTTTGTTAAACGTAAATTTCATATTACCAAGATATTTAACTACGTCGGGCCTACTTAATGCATACTTATGAATTTAATAATTAAATCGATAAATCGTTTTATTTCAATTGAATAATAAAACTTCGTATTGACTGAAAGTTGATTGATATCGCACCAGTTAGTAAAGTTGTCTAAATTATGCTGTAGTTTTATGACATCTTCCACGGAATTAATTTTAGCATATATATTTAGTTCATCGGCAATTGGCACTTTTTCATTATCCGGTATGGATTCCGGTAGCTCATTAATGAACTAGAGGAATAACAACTGTCCAAGATTCGAGCCTTGCGGCCCTGCGGGACTTCTGATGACCGTACTGTATATTCATCAGATTTGTATTGCTTAAATAGAAGAGACTGTCTGCGATCAGATAGATAAGAGTCCATTAATCTAATCTTGATTTAATCTACCTAGTAATACATTGTGATTAACTTTATCAAACACCTTTTCAAAGTCAGTATAAATCATATCAACATGCTTTCCTTCTTCCAACAATTTGCAATAAAATCTTATACTTAACAGAGGATTATGTGAAACCAAGCCAAGTTGCTTAGCTGAGATAATTCGTTTGATATAAAATCTGTTCAAAGACTCTTGCAAAGACTGGTAAGATTGCTATAGGCCTGTGGTTGGTAATTTCTAGTCTGTCGTTTGTTTTAAATATAAGATCCAACTGTAGTTTTGGATTTTATATTCTTGATAGCATTTTCCATTTCAGTCAAATGTATTTGGTCAACGGCCAGTATTCCGATTTCCTCGTAATACTTAGAATTACTTTCAAAATTACTGAACAATTGAGCAGAGGAAACAAGCAGTGATTACAAATACTGTGCAAACGCATTAGCTATTACATCATTGTTACACAAATTCTAACATTCAAATTTTAATTTATTTGGGGGAAGATGTTTTGTGTTCAATAAATTTCCACAGTTGACCTGGATCATTACTGACATTATTTACAAAATTTAATATACAGGTCTTATAGGTGATATTTATGTATTTCTTTGTTTTTCATAGAAAAACTGTCGCTCTATCCTTGCCCCCACCCCGCCCCTCTGGAAATCAGAACATGGGCGCCCTTGTCTGTACATTCATCTTCTTTGCTTACCACCACAACTGTGCTACTTCTAAATAGATAGAAATAAGTCGGAAAGTCACTAAAGTCCAGTCGTTGCTTATTTTATTCGTAGGACCAACTTTACTTAAGTATATCTCCCAGTAAGGAAGCGTAAACTCTGAAGTCGAAGATGAAATATATTCGTCTTAATATGAAGTACTCGAACATTTATGAGAGGAAAAGCATAATCTATCACCAAAGACGTAATTCATCTTGTCTTTATATGTATTATCTGTGTATCATAGAGACACGTAATTACAGTCGTCCAGTACAAGTAATTTCTAATATCATGTAAATTCTCCGACATATACCTTAAGAACTGTAATTGTTCATCAGAAATAGTTCTTTACAGGAAGATTATAAAGAAGATTCAGGTTACTACTATAAACAACTTAAAAACAAATTCAATCTCTTCAGACAAAGACAACATCAAAAGTAAACAAGAATGCGACATAAAAAAATACATGTTGTTGGTTATCGTTTTGCTTTGAGCTCGATTTATAATAGTTTTATATACTTAGTTTTGCCGGATAGTCAGATTTCTATGAATAATTACAACAATATGAGCTATTAGGTTTTGGACCATCGGTCCGCCACAGGAAAATTGAATCTTGTAATGCTAATAATTACTAATAACAATTTCGTGATCAAGGCAGGAAATTACTTGATAAGAGTTGAATTATTATAACACCCAAATACGATTAACAAGTATATTTTAACAAAAGACTATTTACAAAAATGACGTTCTTTGTTGCTAGTATCGGCTCCGTGGCAGCGTCGATTGAGGTATAGAAACGATTCCCTAACATTCAACATTTACGAAACATTACAACACTTAAATTACTCGGACAAATGTAACGAATCTTGGATACTAGTCAAACTAGTATGACGAAGACGGTATCGAACATACGCATCAATACGTGAATATACAACAAGTGAACGTACCCCCTTTTTTGAGGATCAAGTAAGTATTTCATAACTTACTTACGAGATTGCACACTGGCTTCTAAAAACAACTGTACCTTATACCTTCTGACATTACTCCTGGAACTTTTGTCACCACCTCGGCAACGAATGCGCACTGTACAATTCCCCCACAATTGGCACTGTATTCAAGAATACTGTGGTGTAAGTGGGCTAAGGAAAGTACTGGCTCATTTCAACGATGACTCCCATCCTGGACATTTCGTGTGCAATTGGACCGCTAAATACCAAACACATAGGAAAAAAGAACAAAACATAAAAAAAATTCGTAAATATTTGGAATGGAGAAAGGTGTTGCTAAAATTGACGTATTCCGATCAAAGCATTGATAGCAAAAGTTCTGTACTTACATATGGCTTCATAAAAATTGACTGATGTCCTCTCATTTCTAACTCCAAACTCGACGAAAAAATTTTATCTCAACATTACTTGGAATAAAAATAAAGTTCACGATTTGCTATTAGAATCATACGAAGATACGCCATATCGAAGAGTCTTTTTCAAGCTGTTCATCCTACCAATTGCTGCCACATTCTATGTTCCTCTAAGCCGGGTACACGGTATATTACAACAAGCCCGTGAGGTAATCCACTATCAAACCCGGGGAAGTGAATTGACAAAAAACCAGCAAACATCGTATTTTAACTTAAAAATGAAAGCCGACTCGGTCCTCTCTGTAACCCACATCGTTAGTCCGCTCCAACGACGTCAGCTGCAAATAGATAAGATAAAAAGACATACAAAGGATTTACCGTTACAGTGGGAATTTCCACGCGCGACACCGACTCTATGAAAACGAAAATATCTCGAAACAGCACTTTTAAGGATCCAATATTTGTATCATAGAAACTGCATTCACTAAGAAATAAATTCACATTAATTACAAAAATTAATATTTCCACTGTATACCATAGGCGATCATGCTCATATCTACAATGCACATGATTCTCTTACATCAGAATAAACAAAAAACACTCAGATATGCAAAGCTATCACATAATATAACACACACAATTACCATATCAGATTCAGAATTTTTATATAAAAATACTTAAGTGAGTACAGAATGATAGAGAGAGAAAAAGATATATAGGTCGACCTTAAGAATGAAAAGATAAGTAGTGGTGGTGAGTAGATACTAATTACAAATTAAAGTACAGATACATCGAAACAAAATTACAAGATATTAACACATTGATATGCAAATA
>JAGDQP010066122.1:0-11321 GCA_022664845.1 Lepisma saccharinum | reverse complement strand
TTCAAATTCCTCTGTCTGTTCTCCGTTGTGTACATTAAGAAGTTTGTCGAAATAAATTTTCCACACATCGATAATTATAGTCGGATACGCCTGCAGATCTCTGAACCGCCGGAAGGATACTCTTCTTGATTAGGAATCTTGTTCCAAACTCGTGAGACTGTTCCTCCATATTAGAAAGTGTACTCGCCCTGTTGGATGCTATCTGGACCCTCCCACCAGACTTCTTGTCCAGCTCGTACTTCTCGGTCTCGCGTACCGCCACCTGAAGAGCTCCCGTTTTGTATAACGATCATACGTTCCATGTTCCTATTCTAATATCTTTCTTAATCTTGTTCTTAGAGCCCCTTCAAGCAGTTCTCCCCGAAGATCCGAATGAGGGACTAGTTTACCTCCGGAATATTTTACCCCATGAAAATCCATGAACCATCTGTTACTATTTCTTAACATGATTTAGGGGTGTAGAGTTGTCAGCTCTACGACCTCGCAGTAAAGGCAGACATTCAAGATGTCGTCCTGTGTCCATCTCTGAGCCTTGCCGATGTCATTCATCTTCAGCCTCAGAGTGGTAATGGTGATGCTGCTTCCCCCTCACCATGATATTTTTGTTTGGGGTTATCTTCCCTGATCCCTCTACTAGCTGCAAGGCAGCAGTACTGGTTTTGGTCTCATCCGGTACCACAATATTTGGTCGGCATTCCCTTATGCGCCAACTGGGGAGGCGCCTGGTGGGAGACCAGTAACTCCCAGTATCATTACTTACTGGTGAAATCTGATAGGATGTCTTGGGGAAGTTTTCCCTTCAGTAAACATGTTCTTATAGCATATCGTTGTACATAGATGTTCACATGATGAGGCAGACTTCCGTCTTATGCCCTCACCCTCACCGCGTGAGGGTGAAGGTGGAAGCGAAGCTACTTCGTGACCGTGAGAGTGGGTAAGGGTGAGAACTACGGATGTTCGGAATTCCAGGATAAAAATCAGGACTCCGGAATCGAAATTTCAATTTCGTATTTCCAGAATATCGAATAGTCGGAATTCTGAATTTAATTTTTAAGACCCTTAGCCGAAAGGCTTTAGGCAACTTTGGCTCAGACCGGATGGATGATGATGAGATGATCGGTGGAATGAAGAAAGTGGGAGAAAACAGAACCCCGATAAAACACACACACACACACACACACACACATGGCGTTTGTCCACTACAAAACCCACATGGCACGAGCAGGGCTCGAACGGACGCCCCCCAAGTGCCAGAGATAAGCACTTTACCATTAAGCTACCGCGGCCCTCGGAATTCCGGAATCGCAATAATTCTGAACTCCGGAACTGACTTCGGATTTCCGAACACCATAGTGAGAAAGAAAGCTGCAACGTGAAGTTGAGGTTAAGTGAGGAATTGAAAGGTAGAAGTGATAGAGGTTTGACAATAATGAACATCTTTGGTGCTATGCGTTGTTTCAAAGAGACTTAAGAATAATGAACTTGAGGCGAATCTAAAAGCTAGTAATTTACCACAATGCAGAATGTAATGTAAATACATCTAAATTTAGAAGTGCGCGTGCCATGCAAAGTTGTTGCCCAAGATGACAACTTTTTAATGGCAAGTTAAACATTACTAGCTCCTGAAGAGACGCCCGCGCGTCAAGGCCGTTCACAAAAGAGCCGTGAATTAATCGACACGTTCCGATGTACACATGAATTATGTATAAACGTTAATTACACACTCATCTCACCTGTCCTGTAGAAGATTCAAAGTGGAAATTACGCTGAAGAACAATACTGTGCTATGTAATTAGGAAAGGAAGTGCTTTGGAGGACTGTAAAAAAAAAATTCCATTTTGAATCAGTAAGGAAAGGTACAGTCGTTGACAAAAGATCGTTCCGTTGGTGGCTAAGTGTTCACTTCGAAGTTATAGTTCTCAAAATGCTTTGAGTGTGGCTTTCTTTAATGTATTTTCTTGGTATGTTTCCTATCAAGTTATCAAAGCACGGGAGATGTATAGAAGGTAGTATCGTTTTATGTAAGAAGAAACCAATAAAGATTTCCGTATAAATCCTTTTATTTTACATCTGCGTATCGTACACTATATTTATACGTGGTCACTCAGGACAATAATAGGTGCTTATCTTGTGAAACGGTTTTGGAATTCCTTCGTCATACAACCCCTCACCACCCTATTCAGAAGTAGTTACAATTTCATAGATTACGATGCGATCTGGACACTTTACATCATTTTCCTCGAGTGTGTGACGTTGATCTTGTTTCGTTAATAATTCATCGACATAACACAGAAAAATCCTCCGTATTGATAAATAGGCGCCCGGTTCATTCATTGTTGTAGACATTCTTCCTCTGTGCATTAAAATTTCGACACCGTCCACAAGGTAAATCACCTGGGACATCCTTGATTTGACGAATTTCACATGATTTTGTAGCTTCTGTGTTAAAGAGATCCAATATTATTTGACACGTGGCAGGATTTCAGATATGCACAGAAACGACACTAATGCTGCTAATGTGATGGAATTTTCAACGAGTACGATATGTAAGTGACTAAGACGGCGGACTATCTTTCACGCAGGTTTATTTATATACGCGATTGCTTTGCGCAAACGAATACTATTTTATGGAAAATCCTGAGATAATTCCAAAAGCATCTAGATAATAAGAAACATATTTGGTTGTTACAAATTGTAGTCTCTTGATGTCGAATTGCTCATGCTGACAACCTTGGATGCCTATATCTTTATTAGGGGGTTTCTCAGTCCCACTAGACGAATTACGAAGTGGTTCTTTCAATATAGGCCAAGGCCGCTATCATCCGCCCATTCTTAAACTAATGGCTATAATGATGTGATGTACTGTTATAAGGGGGGTGTAAAGGCCAGTTACAAATAAGATACAAAAAATAATGAAGCTTTTTTAGTCTCTAAAATTCAAATTAAATTTGCGTTATTTTAAAATATGATTTTACTTAGTTTCGTCAGTTTCGTGCTAACAACCTTTACTCATGATACAATGGTTTTTCCTCAGTCACAGCAGGTCAGTGCTGGGATTGTACCTTCAAACTTGGTTCTGGCTTACTTCGTTCCTACCGTATCCCAATCTGTGTAAAAATGTTCAAAGACAATAAACAAGTGAGATGTATGGTCTATATGGGTTTGAATCATCTCAACGAGACCTTTCCAACGACACCTCAACCACCATTTTAACCCTAGTAATTCCTGACTTAAAAGTTGTCGACAGGGCGCATAAGGCGCTTCACGGCATTACTGCTGAAATCTAAAATACAAGTCCAGTTCAAGAGATTACAACTTGAAAGTTGTTTTGGCATTTCAGATTTGACATATTCAAAGCCATATTATACATGCTTATTACGTAGTTATTATGCTTGTGTATAATTTTGTGATCTATGTCTCCGTCGCGCACAAATAAGAACAATATCTCCATTAGAGGATATGAGTGCACATCTTTTTTGATTTACTGTGAAGTAGTTGAACCAGAAATAATGGACCTCGTTTTAACTATTATATATACGGTAATTGAATCTATGTAGTGGAAATGGAAACACTTGCATTATTTGGTTTTATTTCAGGAATATTAATTAACTAGTGTATGTTTTAATCTTTTCTATGAAGGAGACATGTTTTTGTGATTTTAGTCTGCGTACCAACATGAGGTATAAAAATCTGTTATTGAGATTTCGAATGTAATGGTGAGATAGGTGTATTTTTAAATTATTTTTTGTCTGCGAAACTAAATAGTTATGATACATGACAATTATAACAAAGAAGTAATTAATTACATTACTAAAGCTTTTTTTTTTTTTTTTTCAGGTAAGAATATATTGACATTTCCTAGTATTTGGAGGATACAGACTACTCTTTTGAGGGCTTTTATGTGTTGATCTGGTAAGTGCAATGTACCAATTGTACACTTCGTGAAACACCAAAATTTTTGTTGGGAGTAGCCCAATTACAAAACATAGTATGTCCAGTCTGGCACTGTTCCAGGAAATGAGGGAAAATGAAAAAGGTTTTGCAGGCTTCTTACCTGGAAATAAATTTTCTCTTTAAGATTTAAAGGCCAAATTATGAGGTTTTCATTCTGATAATACAATATTACCTATAGGATAATATTATAGCGTAGGATATGAGAATCCAGGGATACCAATTTATTATTTTTTTTCTCTATGTTTTGGTCATTCTGGGTTTTGTAGTTGGACTACTCATATAGACTACCTGAAGTCAAGGCTTGGCGAGAGCGTTCCATATACGATCTACGTTTATCGATAAATTAGATTTGTGGTTTAAATTTACGACTGCTATAACCGATCTGCATAATTTACACACGTAAAATGAGTTACACAGTGGAAAGGGTTCATGTAAGTGTTGGCGTTGATAAAGACACATGCATACGAGCATAGGTAAAATAGTGGTCCTCTGAATTAACATTGATGTTCCCATAACACGAGATTCACTTTTGAGTTTGAACCTCCAAAATGAGGATTAAAAGTAAGTTTAGGAAAATTATTTTCACTGTGTCAAAACGTCAAGGTTTTGTGAGCAAGTGTGGAAAATGTCATGCAAATAACTTGAAAACTTTCGTTTTTAAAGGTATGTTTCTCAGTTATACGAATAAACAGTCTGTATAGCGAAAGGTACACCCATCGACATACGCGATGGTGGTACCTCGTAAAATTCCTTATTGAAATCCCAGCTCTTGATTTCTATCGCACATATTTTTAAAATTAAACATTCGTTTCTGTTAAATATTTACTTGTATAATGAAAGTTACTGTAAAATCAACGGATCAAATAAAATTTTGTGAACTACACCGTTAACTTTGAATGTTCGAATAAAATCGAAATTTAAAATATTTGTTACCCTCATGCGTGCATATGTAATAGTGAACTGGCTAGATCAAACTCTATTGACTGTTCCGTTGTGGAAATGTATTTGTCTTTCATGTTACAACGTTTATTGAAGAAAAAATTGAATATATTTTGAAACTGAAGATTGATGTTTATAATATAATAATGTGTCGAATGTAAAATAGAAAACAAAGTATCAGTTTCTTCGTTTCAACTCGTACCATGTAGTATATGCTTATGTTTAAGCACCAAACAAAGCATCTGAAAGCAGGTGGAACATTACATTCTTTGTTGTTTAAGAAAAATCACTCAATGGAACTAATTTTTTCTTCGCTTTTGAGAGTAATTATATGTTTTATTGTCAATTGGGTTCCGTAAACTTCATTCAGATTTCAGTGACTCGAGTAAGCCCAAGTTAACCTTAGTGGCCCACTTCATGTTTGATTCTCCTAACAGAGGAAAAGTGCTGGGTGTACATTGTTTTGCAGCAATATGTTATATAATATCAGGTCTTCCTTGTGTCATTAACGTAATTCCAAGTCTATCAAAAGCTTAGTAACCGTGAGTTTTTATTGATCAATGGGAAGGAAGTTGCAGTCGTCTTGTAGGAAAGAATGGAAAAGTTGTGTAGTTGAATTACTTGTAAACATGAAAGTCTGCTTTAACTAACCTCCTTCAACGTATTCCAGATCTGTGTATTTATTCCGGGTCGTAATGATCTTCAAAATCCTCAACCCTGTAGCTATTTTTCCTTCGTTTGTTTTCACTCCTAACCCCGTCAGTTACGTTTCTACTGCTTTTGTGTGAATGGGGAATTTCTCTTTCACAACACAAATAATTATTAAGTCTAGACGCTCGTATGTACGCATCAGGATTACCATTTTTTTCTGTTTCATGTGTGTTCATTCCAGATCAACTATAAGCCTAACTTCGGAACTTTACATGTCCACCGTAGAATTTTCGTGTTTCTGTACTATGACTCATCGACATCATTCGACACATCATTTCGGATGGGATATATTTCGAATATCTGGAATGAAACAAACCAACTGTGTTATTCAATAATTCGTGCAGAAAGTGTAGAGTGGATAATATTTTGTCGCTTTTGAAGGTATCACTTGCTTGGTCATTGATGAATTTTCAGCCAGTGACTTGGCACGTTCTTTATTGTATGTTGAAGTTTGTAACGTAACTAGATGGTTGTTTCATTTCCGTAGTTTAAGACTACTGACTGTTTATCCCTCACTCGAGTCCTTTTTTTCGTTCCGCCTTTTGATATCTCAAACACTTCGATGCACATGCAGAACAGTGATTTTTTTCAAGGACATGTTGTTTCCACAGTCTTGCACTCTTTTTGTTTGTATCTGTCTAAGGTAGGGCGAGAAAGCTTTCGGTTGTTAAACGCGTTTCCAGTTTCTATCGAATGATTTTTTTCTTCACAGCATTTTCGTGTTTTAGTTTTTTCCCTCCGTTGTCATTATGTTTCGGAACAGAACTTCGAATAACAGAAAGTAGTTCCAAACATTGATGAACCAGAGATTCCTCTATCGTGTATTACGTAATTCCTGAAATTAACTTTTAGAAATAGAAACCACACAACAAATAACACTGTATTATGTCAGCAATCTTATCACTTGTGCTGATGTCATCGATTTTTTTCCTAGTTTCGGATTCATAACTATTTTTTTATTATTATTAAATAAAGTTGTATTGTGATTATAATTACGATTACAGAACTGCTTGTCAGTTGTTTATTGTAGTTCCTAGTCTCCACAATAGATATTTTGTTTGTAGTTGACCGCAGTAAAGAACATCTGTTAACTTACCTACTTTCAGATACAGCTCGATGGTCATTTGTAACGAACATAACGAACATGCTAATAAAAGATAAAATCATGTACACATAATTGTTGCCACAATTTGATATTTAATTAATACTGATAAAAAGCAGTTTTCAAATACGATAATACCAGTTCTAGGTGGCTGTTGATAGGATTTCTATCTAGAATTTAACGTGAAGTCTGTAAATGAGAGATGTTTTAATTATTTCAATTCTTGATAGAAACAAAACTACCGCAATACAATCTCGAAATGGATTAACTGTGCAGTTTGTATCGTTTACCCCTATAGGCCATACAGACAGCTGTGACCTAAACCCGTCACTTGTCGGAGAGATGGTGTTTCTCAGCGACCACGTCGGAGAAGGAATCAGAACCTTTGTGTAGGTATCGTACCAAAATTTGCCGAAGGATTGAAGGAGACCGTGGGAAACCTCAAGTCAGCATGTTCGGTAGAACCAGCACCTTCCCTTATTGCATCCGAAGTCCACGACCACAACCACTAGACCACGGGGTTGAACAGGAATCAGTTTGAGAGTTGTGAGGAAACACGGTGATGGTACCAACTTAAATAAAGGCAAATTGGTATCAATTTATTAAATGAAAACGGCTGACTGTCAAAGTACTGTATGGTATGCATTAGTGTTAACTACGAGACGAGATGTAGGCTGTCTTGCCTCGAAAATTTCTTGTCCAGAGGGTGTCTCGTCTCGAAATGATGTATATTTTACATTATGAGAGCTCCGTCTCGTCTCGTGGGCAACACTAGTATGCATAATATCTCCTGGGAAGTAGGGAACAAGTTATACGTCGCCAACTTCTGTTGTTTATATCATTCTGTATCACATCTGATCGCAACTTGATAATTTCCCGTCCATAGGCATGACCAAGCCTATGGCAAAGAGCGACAGTTAGCATCCTGTAGTTCCAACATATAACAGTTCCAAATTTCGGTGTTATACCAGAAAATTGTCACCGAGCGACCTAGTTCAGTTGGCTTGGTTTCGCCTTCCGGAGATCCTGGGTTCAGTAACAGTGACCTACCATCCTGGGTGAGGGGTTTTCAGAGATTTTCCTCAGTCACACCAAGTAAATCCAGGATGGTACCTTCAACTTAGGCCCTGGCTTTAGAGTTCTTCCCGCATCCTTTCCCTAACCCATCCTGGCCTCATACCTAAAGTGCGATAGATAAATTTAAATTCAAACAGCAAATTTCAAGTAGCTTTTTTACTCCGCAGAGGACTCATTAGGGGAGAGTGCAATTAGTGTACTAAAGGAAGCGACAGGAAAACGTAATAAGACGCTGTCACTAACCTTTCGTGGCAAAACACTAAATTACGCTAAATACTAGCTGTTTTATATCGGTTACGAACAATATTCTAAGTTGTGAAATCGGACGTGGGGAATATCTTCGACTTCCCTACCGAGGCGCTGTAGCTCAGTGGTAGAGCATTAGCGTAGCATTCGGGAGGTCATGGGTTTAATCCCAGCGGCAGACCATCCTGACAGGTTTTTCCTCAGTCGCACAGGGCAAATGCCGGGATGGTACCTTCAACATAAGCCCTGGCCGACACCTCCCCGAATCCTTTCCCAACCCCGGCCTGAGCCTTAGATGCCCAAAGACCATAAATGAAATTCAGAATCCGACTTTCCTCTTGTATAACTAACGTATTATTATGAAATTAGCTCCTGTATATGTACAGTGTAATTTGTAGAACTACGTAAGATAAACATGTCAAGAGATGAGCATATGTATAATCAAGAGCTGTACGGTATTGTACTTCAAGCATTGTTAATAAATAAAAGTACAATACTTGCTCCATTAGGGTACTGTCATTGTTTGTAGGAAACAAGAAAGCAGTCCATTGTAGATAGATAATTGTGTATGTTGGTGGATCTGGAAGTTGTTAGAAACTGAACTTGTGGATGGGGAGAGAGTTGTTGTACTGAAAAGTTTGCTAACAGCATTCCTCACATCATGGCTTGTGAACAGCATCGACATGTTGTATGTTTCCTATATGTAGCTTTTTTTTTTTCTTATATGACATTCTGTGCCTAATTTTAGGTAATATCTCCAATGTGTCACCAGTTGTTTTACATTTTACATTCTGCTACAGCTTTTAGAATGTGAATGAAGTTACGTCAAAGTTAGTGTTTGTACCAGTTTCTCTGCTTGAAGTTAAATATAACTTTCTGTGTACAGAAAGTTTCAAAAGGCATTAAAGCTTGTAGTTCTCATTTGGATGCATTGCAAGTAGCAGATTGAAGGATGGGTCTTTTATCAGATCTGATAATTCTCTGATTCTTTCTATTTTTGCTAAACAAAAATAAGTTTGCGGCTACTTTTCTCTCTTTGTCTATTTTCTTTTAGAACAGAAATATGGTTCGTTATTAAAAGGGAAGTCTTGATGAAGGGGTTCACGAGAAAAGTACAAGATGCGTTCATGTCTTAAGGCCACCTAATTTATCGAAACCTTATATAAATTTGCCTTTTGGCTTCTCCGACCGCGACTCCTTTAATTTATGAACACTGTTCATTTGAAATGACACTGGAACATAAAAATCTGGGTCTAAAAGTGCCGTTCTTGAGTTTTTCTTGTCTGAGAGAGAGAAACCAGCAGGAAAAAATCATAATGGTAAGTCTGACCAGGATCTGCACTTGTTTGTTCCGCCTCTCCAGTGCCGACCTGTAGGCTAGAGCTCTGCAATTCCGTACCCAGTTCGATTATGTATCAGTACAATTCGTCCTTATATAAGCCCTCGTTACATTTTTAAAATGTAAACTTCCCTCGGTCTGAGCCAAAGTTACCCAAGGGCTATAAATAAAATTGAAATTCGAATATTAACTTCCCCGTTTATCAAACTGGAACTTAGTAGGTTAACTTGGAGGAACTCTTGCAGCACTCCGCCAGAGATTTTGAGTGATTTTCGAAATTTAGTAACATTACCGACCATATTACACGAAAACAGCTGCGGTAGCTCAGTGGTAGAGCTTGCATTCTGTGCGCGGAATACTTAGTTCAATTCCGGCTCGTGCCATGTAGGCTTTGTGGTGTACAAACACTGTGTGCGTAGGTTTTCTCTGTGTGCTTCTGTTTCCTCCCACTTCCTTCGTTCCACCAGTTCTCCCTTCATCTCTGTTCGGCCTGAACCAAACTTTCCTAAACGTATTAAATAGAGTAGAATTAAAGTTCAACGAGAAGGGATGATTTTTTGTGTAATCTCTTTTGGCACAGACCAAAATTAAGTCTTGGTTCCCCTTCATACTTTAATTACTGAACTCCGAAAATTGCGTTTATCGCACATTGAAAGTCGAATTGTAGGTCTTCAGATGTCCTGCAAATGATAACTCAAAAATGATTGAAACCAAACTATTTCAATATTTATAACTTGCTTTATCGATTATATTTTTATCTCTCTCGCTTCATGAGATAGTTCAGTTTCCGTAAACACCGATTTTGCCAAAATTCAGCGTCGACCGTGATTGACAAAATGGCCGCCACGGATAAATTAAAATTGAACATTCTTTTCACTTGGTTCCTGTACACTGGGGAACAAGCCACCAGGGCCTAAGTCAAAGGTACACTCCCGGTATTTGTCTGGTGACAGGAAGAACCCTAGAAATCCCTAGTCGAGCACTAGGATTGAACTCAGGATTTCCCAAATTAGAAGCCAACGCTATACCAACTAAGCTGCGGCCACTCGGTTCGCGAGCTTAGAAGTTTGTTCAGAAAGTTTATTACAACTCAGTCGATTTAACTTCTCCGCAAACATACCTCGTATAGTACAGTTATTGCATTGGGAAACTCCATGATATCAGAAGGAGGTGGCCAAACTTTTGTAGTTGGTATTTAGTTACCGGTAAGTATTGTTTGATTGTAACCAAACTTTTTTAGAGGAATCTTCATCACTTTTTCCAGTAGAATAACTAAAGGGCGTGTGGGCCTGCCTGCAACAAACCAGAATGCCCCCCGCAAAGTTACTAAACTTCGAAACTAAGCCCCCTTGAACCGAAGCCCCCCACCCCCATTGCGCGGGTCCTGCGGACCCGTTAGTTAAACCAGTGACTTCTGCTACAGAAATAAATTGTCAAATACCTTCCTTTATGTATACATATGATCCTTATCTCCAAGCATTTAGTTCTGTAGGCTGAATAGGCTAATGTGTGTGACTATTATCGTGGTGTTGGTTTCGGAAGTAGGGAGTGAGTGTGACATGAAGCGCGAAGTAAGAGAATTATCAACCCTTGTAAAAGAATGTGTCTTGGACGCGGAATCATGGAAGTCTGACTGCAGCGGAAACTCCCAATACCAGTGAAGTTGGTGTCCACACTCCTCCCTTTTTAATTTCTCCTTCATCTTCACCTCCACCCCATTCTTCCTTCCTTTTCTTGTTGTGTTTCTTTTCAACGCCCATCCGCTTTGTCATGTCTAATTTCTGTTGATTAAATATTTGAACGCTATTCCTTTGAGGGGTAGACAGACTGACCAATTGTATGTTCGTTTTGTCGCTTGCGAAATGCAGTTATCGGAAGTAGTGTATTAATGCGTGATTTTTCACGCCACTACAAGAATACTTTAATGCTAATTACAATGATGAACATACAAAT
>JAGDQP010066121.1:0-11322 GCA_022664845.1 Lepisma saccharinum | reverse complement strand
TGTATATTAAGTGTCTATCAGAATTTCACATAAACTCCCATGTCCTACAGAGAAGGCGGCAGCCGCCTTGTGTTAAGGTACCATTCGCGTTAAGAACTTTTCCCGTGAAGAGTGATGTATTTAGTCATAATTTAACCTCTCGCATTAATCTTATCAACCCACGAATCCAGTCCGTTATCAATATGGTACAATTTATTTTAGGTCTTATATTTTTGCCAACTTTTATTAAAAACCTCTTACAACAAAATACACGTAAGTGATGACTACAGTCTCTATATTTGACATCAATAATCATTTTGTGCATTACCTCAAATATGTGTACACTGTACATCCATTTTACTGCTTCTGATATTTCTGACAACTCTGAGTGAAAACTCTTTTACAGATAAATTTGTTACACACAATGCACTTGATCATACTCTTATTGCACATATGGTATCTACCTCATTTTCTAGGCAAATCTGGGCTATTCGTCGTTGGATGAACACAAGGGCGCCGATTTGTGTTTAACTTGGGGGAAGGGCATTCAGGTATTTTTTTGTTGCCAGATAAGGTTCTAAGAAGGCACATACGAAACCAATCCAATTCAGCTTTTGTCAACTATTGTATATTCATAAACAAACGCATATAATAGTATACATATAGTCATTATGAAGGCTTCCCCAGACCCAGCTATTACAGAATTTAATTATGTTTGTCCAAAGTTAAAAAAAATCACTAAAGCATATTGTGTTCTAACTAATAAGAACAGAGTTTCTTCTGTTACTAGAAAATAAACTTAGGAAATAACAGAAACTGATGTTAGTCTATGCAGTGGAGATTCAGCTTTTCCAATTGTGGTTCTCTTTCTCTCCGGCTCACCTTTCCGCCGCGCTACTGCTTTATTGGAAAATACCGTTTTTCTTCTTTTAATTCTCGGTTCTCTATCTCGACAGGCATGGTTCAAGAAGCCTTTGTCTCACCTACAGCGAGAAAAAAATATTTGGACAAGTTGAACAAAGAGGAAAAGCACTTATCACACGCAAAACGTGGCCCATTTCGAAATCTCTTGCCTGCTTATGATAATTTGGATACGTTAGATAGAATGCTATAGAAATAACTACTACTCGATACACCTGTAAGGTAACATGCAACGATAGAGTGTCCACTACGTAAATTAATCGCAAAATTGTTTTTGGACAACCCCATACTCCTCTCGAAAGAAATGTTTTAGGTACCGCACCCTATTGTGTACGAGAGCACTCTGCGTGGTGTATTGAAGCAATCCACACCGTGTCAGGCATAAAGAAGCAGCATGGGGAACAAAGTGATTCGAACAACATTGGAACTGTTCACTGTAATTTCAAATTACGTGCGGAAGGTAAAAGGTACTGAAACATAGCCAAACTTGTTGAAAAGCCATGCTCTAACATTGGATACATCATAAAGAAACATAAAACAAATTAATTATTGGGCATTCTTTCTGGTCAACTAAGGAAATTAACTGCCCGGAATGAAACCTACATTCTTCATTCTGTGAACAAAACTCAAAGAATAATTGATAAAGATTTGGCTACTTCACTTGCCTAGGAAATGCAAGTTAATGTTACAGATGTGAACAAAAAAATTGGGATTCAGAAGATGTGTAGCCAGAAAAAAAAACACATATCAGAAGAAAGCAAAAATAAGAAATTCTAATTTACCCCAAAACATAAATATGAGTGCCTGGAACTTTGAAAAAAGTTTAGTTTTCTTTTTCAGAATGAGACGAAGATGAACTTGTGTTGTATTGATGGATATCAAGACATGTGGCGAAAGAACAATGAAGCTTCAGAAAGCAGAACATTGCTTCTATTGGTAAAAATGTTTGAGGGTCTGGGGTTGCGTAATGTGATCCAGGTTGCGTATGATTTTGGGTTGTGTAATTGCTAAGAGTGTCCAGTACTCATACCCTGGATACATCTTCTAAATCGAAATTTTTGCAATGAATTTTGGATTGTTTGTGGTGTAATATTAACTTGCATATCCTATGCGACCCATATTTCTCGTATCAAATAAAGTATTTGTTCAAAATCAAGGTATTTTAGAGTATGGATGTATTAATTGTATTGTATTTATTGAATTATATTGTATTTATTTACTGTATTTTATGTTTTCAAGTAGATACTACAAAATAATGAAAAATACAGCAAAAGTAATAGATCATATTAACCTTGTAACCATTTTCATGGCAGCACAAAAGTGAAAGTACCATTAGTCTCTTACTTATTTACACATATAAAGTACTACATATAAAATTACCAGTATCAAACTACCTTACTCTCTCACTCTCACATGTAAAGCACACCGTATCTGTTGTATTCTGATTCTTGCAAATGAAGCGATTACATTGCTGACAGTATGCGGAGTACTTGCTTGTCTTTACCATTACACAAACAGCATCGTCCACGTTTCTTCGCTCCTTGATTGAGAAATTATAAAGTGTAGGTTGTTTGAAAAGCGACGTGTGATCATTAAAACCGACAACAACTTGTTATTTTAATATAAAATGACATTTAAAAATAGTTACACGAAACGCCAAGATTGGGTCAAATTGACTCATGGTTGCTTTTCTTAAATTATTACACAATAAATACATGGGTTTAACGTCATTTTCTACCATAAGATTTTTGGACACGTACGTGAAGAATATACAGAATTTCACTTTTCAATTTAATGACTAATGGACGAAAATAATATTTTTACTGTATGTGTCATTTATGACACGATTTTGGCGTTCCAAGCGTTAAACGACAGAAAATACGTTTTCATTTTCTCTTTCATTCGTTCTTTTCGTTTCCGTTTTCTTTTCTTTTATTACTAAATGGTATTTATCGATGTTATGCACGAAACTCCAGAAACAACACAAGGTATGCACGAATTAACTCCTTTAGCCAGGGGAGGAGTATTATACATATAATTTATATAAGTACTGTAGCACACGAGTTTCTGGGAGGAATTTTTTAATGAAATAGATTTGCCAAAGGGGGATAAGCTTCGTTGAATGACCATGTACTATAGAAATAGAAGTACTGATTTCACCTTATTTATCATTTGCCCCTCATTAAGGGGGCCCACTTCAACTTTGAGGGGTCAGGTCCCCAACTCCCCCCGGGATCGGCGCCCTTGGATGAACACACTCTTCCTGTATCACTCCGTGGAATAATCGTACGATTTCTTGGGCAGCACTTGTTCTTTGCACATTTTTTCTTTGCTTGATGTAGTCTTCAATCAGAGCTTTTTTCCAGATTCTCAAAAAAAAAAAAAAAAAAATCCGCGTATTCCTCGGATTCTGTTCTTGCGATTAGTTTGGAACCATCTTTGTAAAGAGGACGTAAGCATTTTAAGCGGAAATATCCAAAATGTTGCTGAATACAGCTATAGGCCATTTGTTTGTCTTTCGTTTCGCCATGTAAGTGCACACCATTTTATCTAGTGTATCCACTGCTCCTTTTTGTTGCCTTGTAGTCAAGAATTGTGTTTTTTTTTCTTCTCAGATCCACTAATCTTATTGTAATTGTTCATTGTGCTCTGCAGATTACGCATTTATTCTTTTTCGTAATATAAGATGCAAGGGTTGTATCTTTGGTGAAAGCAAATTTTGAATCGCACTGAGTTGCACCTTTGATATCTAGTAGCGTTGGTGGAATGGATGGCTTATTTTTTTTATTGTTCCAAGTAGGGTAACATTCATTATTAGAAGCGACTGTGCCAGTTCATAGGATGTGATAAAGTTGTCACATGCAATGTTGTGATCTTTCAGACCAAAATATAGATCTAATACCACTCCCATTGCTTGATTACATTCAGGGCAACTTCCAGATCTTCCTGTGTACGGTTGAATGTTATACACATAACTTGTACAGTTGTCGCACAGTATCCAAAACTTTATGCCGTATTTCGCAGGTTTACTTGACATATATATCCGAGAAGGACATTTTCCTCGAAATCCTACAAGTTGCTCATCCACTGTTAGAAACACATCTGGATTGTACATTTTTGATAGATTTTCAACCAACTTGTCTCACAATTCACGAATGCCACGAATTTGTCTCTTTCAAGTCTTTCAGATCGTGTCTGGCAATTGTGAAATCAAAGCACCCTTTATATCATTTTGAAATTTTCAGTGGCATAGTGGCGCGAAAAATCGGATGACCTGTTGTATCGTTCCACAAACTTTATGTTGATTCGTTGTGAGGTTTGTAAGCGCCTGATAAAAACAACAAACCTATTTACGCTTCTAAATCCAAACTATCCAAATCTTTTCACTGACGCCCATATACACGATGACCTTTATTTGTATTTACAATCAAATCTTACTTATACATGGAGGGAAAAACAACAACGAAAGATGAATGTTCATCATGAATGCGTAAAACTGAATTCTGTAGGACCTGGAGTTCGATGAGCTATGTTCTGTGCTGTATTCCTTTCAACAGATGACAGTAGTTTGGCATACCATTGAATAGATTTGCCTTTGGAAAGTTGAATGTTTCCTTGTACATCTCCACTAACACTATTTACGAATTCGAAAGACGAGGAAAAATCCTGCACTGATAATTGATCCTCCGTTTCAGATGTTATTTCTTCATCGTCAGATAAAGCAAGAAAGTTTTGAATTTGTTCTGGTGTCAAGGCACTCATTTTAGAAACCGAAATAGCCTGCAACTACTGCATAACGAAGAGACAAGCAATGTTGCGAACAAAACTAATCCAGAATGAACGTAAACAATGTTACCAGTGCAGTATACTCGAAGAAACTAAACAATTTTCAGACAATACAATAACTAAATAATAATAATAATATGCAATGTTTTTTGAAAATATTATCTTTAGAAACCCATTTGATACTAATTTGTCAGTCACGTACATACCAATTGAACTAACGGGTCCAAATGGACCCAAGGAACTTATGTACTACTTTTTTCATAATGACGTAACAGAAAGAACCTTTGAACTGAAACGTCGACCGTAGAGTAAATAAAAGTCAATAAGTATGGTGATCACATCTCTAATAATATGCGACAAAACACAGCTAGAAAAACTTATTGGGTGTAAATGGACCCGAGGGATGTAAGAAGGTTATGGCTATGTAGCCTTCTCTTCCACATTACCAGTAACGTGATTAACATCTTTCATTATACATCGATACACTTACAACTAAGATACAAACAAATAAACATCAACTAAATATTATTCCACTAACACACGCACCCCCCCACACACACACACTCCACTACTTACAACAAAGATGGCAAATTGTGGTTTTGGCTCGGTTTTTGATGAATAATACATGTCTCTTGACAACCTTGAATGATAAGGTTCGCATTTTTCCTTCTTCGTTTCCCCATCTTGTTTCAGGCGTTCATTTGTCCAGAAATAGTCCAGTAGTTCGTGCATTCATATTAATGACCTACACAATCTGCACGTGTGAAACAACGGGTGGCATATCTCAAGCTTCTACATTCGTTTAAAAATAGTACAAAACCGCCTACTGTCTCGTCTCTCTTAACTCGTAATTTGAACTAGGGTTTAACAAAAAATATGTTACAGCAATTACGTTAGCTCATATCCTAGGCACACGGTATGCCTGAAACCCCCCCCAAAAGCATACTTAAAGAGACAGTGGTTGCACGTAGAGGAACTTCTTTGCAGGGAATGCTAAACGTGATAGTTTCGGTCAAAATCAGTTACTCTACAAGTTGTTGTTTTCGTAAAATTGTCGATAAGTATAGCAATTTAATTCAACAGTAAAGTAATTTTAACTTCAGATGTGATGTAGTTTGTTCACTATTAGCATATTTTCTCAGGGAAATAATTTTCCCGTCAAGTATTATAGTGATATACGAATCAGTTCATATCGAACATTCTAGAAAGTGAAAAGCTGCAAGCAGTTTAGTTTATACGAGTTTTGTGCAAATATGTTTTATCAGTGCTTATATTCTAATGAATAGTGTTATTGCAGGTTAGTATTCTTTTATTATAATTAATAAGTGGTTAATAGATAATAATGTTATTTGAAACAAATATTTCATGCACACTTTTATATCTAATAGTATGGAAACATTAAATTACGAAATGTGTGTATATTAGTATTTTTAGAACGGAATATAACTGTTCTTATTATATGAACCAACATGCACAATTAGGTTAGATTCGATTAGAACAACTCTGTGAATCTCAAATAATGCAGTCAACTAAATAATTAGGTAATGCAAGGTTACTTTAATTATCATAGGCGAAGTCGAAGGATGAAACATCTAATACATGGATCATCATCTGCTGTATAAGGTTAGTTACACTACACATGAAGCTAACGACAATGGAAAATGCTCAGTGAATGTGACAGATATCTATAATAGCTGCTCACTAGTACACATATCTTCAAATCCCCTACTACAATTGAGAGTCGTGTCATTCTTTTCTAAAGTTTGCAAGAAGACGGTTATCCACTATCAAATTACTAGCCTTTGCTACCATTTATATCCATAAGCGATGGTAATGCAGTAACAAATAAAAAAGCAATCTGTTAATAGAAATATAGACACGTATGATTTCATGCATCATGCAACATATAGCAGTTTTATATCTTTTTTATCATTAACTTGTATTTACAAATAAAATGCAATGTACGTACTTTACGCAGACTCGCTTATACTAAAGTAGAAACACATATTCAGAGTCTACGCCGTAATCCAAAAAGTCTACATCTTATCTTGTGTTGCTTCTTCCTATTACGGGACCGAATCTATGGAACTCATTACATTAACTGGCATTTTATATTAAACTAGTAATATTATACAGTTTTAAAGTCTATCTTTCATTTTATTTGACATTTTATAGTTAGTTATTTATCAGTTACTATGGTTACTGCCGCCATAGTCACTGTGGCACTATATAACACAACTGAATAAATTTTCTTGAAATGAAGGACGAAAAAACTTTGTAATGTTGTAAAATTATCACAGAATATTTCAGTTGTTTTTTTCTAGTAAGCCGCCATGTTGCCAAACCCGAGTCACCGACATCTTAAAATGCTGTTTTCTTCCTAATCTAGAAGATACAAAATATGTCTACTTTTTCTTTATATTTGAAAAGCGCGGTTAAACCCAACCTTAGTGAAACCTCAAAACCTATTGGCACAGCAGTTATAAAGGGTATTAAGGGAAATTAAAGTTTCCAAAGAGGCTAAAAACAAAAAGTGCACGAGTGGTAGAATAGTGTGGTTACATTATATCAGTAGCTCACGTAGTTTTGTATGTAGAGAAATTGGGAACATATAAGTAGTGCTTATTGCATTATATCTAGTTGTAAACTTCACTGTAAAAATAGGAGACACAACGTTCATCCAGTTTTCGGTTGAACATTTTACTTTCTGTAAAATTTCAAAATACGTGTATATATGTATACATATATATGACTGTATTTCATTCAAGCAAAGCATTTTTTAAAGTAGAAAAGAATAAAAGGTAATTTCCTTTAAAATTAAAAAATTAAAAATGAAGTTGAAGTAGTCGAGTTTCGATCCAGGGTCCACGAGCACACTGGTCAGACGCTCATGGCACTTTTTTAAAAAAATATTTATTCTATGGTAACAAAATAATACATAAACTTCACAAATCGCTAATAAGGAAGAAACTGATACATAAAATAACATTATTAATATACTGCCTTATCATAATTAGCATAGTTCTTGTTTCTTCTTCTTATCGGAATTTGATGAAAAGTTAGTGTCAAATAATCAATATACCACTGCACGTCATTACTTGCTGTATTGCTTTTGACAAAATCTAAAGTTTGAGCTGATATCCATGTTAAGAATTTCCGTCTAGCCGGCGGGAAATATCTGAATATAGGGCGTTGAAAAACGCTGCGTACATCAATTTGTGTCATTTGATATCGGGTTATTCTTTTTATTATTTGAGAAAATTTCTCCCATATGTGACGTTGTTTATGCCATTCAAAGAGAGAATGATATAATGTATCTATACAACTACATTTTTCACATTGATCAGATTGACTAATACCTTTTTTATACAAGTTTACCCCATAAGGGTCTAAATTGTACACTTGCAAAAATATCCTATGATGAAGAATAGGATTAAATTTGAGGTTACTGAGATTTCCACATATGTGGTCCCAATCTTCCTTAGGAGCAATATTTAACGGGTTATTGTAATTATTATTTCTATTTTGAAGATACAGATAAATATGCTTCAAGCTCCGTGTATCTATTTGTATATGGTTGATAAGCGCATACATGATTTCTATAATGATCTGATTAAAGGGAAACATCGGTTCCCAAATTGATCTAATATTAACCGGAGCCTCCAAAGTAATCCTATTTAGTACAATCTTCATAATATCAGACGAGATGTTATCTCGATATTCACATATTATATCTAAAATTCGGCTAAGCGACAGTGCTGTCGCCTGATTTCTAATATTTTTCAGACCCACACCTCCCTGATGACAAGGAAGGAATAATATTTCTCGATTACAACGTAGCATTTGTTTATGCCATATAAACATTCCAGAATATTTTGCGACTTTTGCCCAAAATATCTGTTGAAACGGAAGAAGCTGTAAGATATAATATGCTATACTAAACACAAAAATATTTAAAAAGCGTGCTCTGTCTATTAATGATGAAAAACATTCTTTATACGTCTTGAAATCATAAATCATACGTCCTAAAATGACATTTTGATTTTTAACAATGGTTTGTTTGAGCACATTCGTCCAAATCACGCCCAGTATCTTCATGTCCTCAGTTATTTTTACATTTTTCAATAATGATTCAGAAATCTGAGATTTACAATTAATAGCTTGCGTTTTGTTTAGGTTAATCGTTATACTTGACAGGTTGCTAAATACCTTCAAATAATTGAAAATACACTGGAAATCCTTGTTTGTCGTTACAAAATACGTATTATCGTCCGCATAACTCAATAACCGAAGCGGATTATTTAATACCTTTATTCCCTCTATAGATTGATAAATTGCCTGGACCAATGGTATCATTGCAATAGAGAACATGATCGACGAAGTACAACATCCTTGGGTCAGGCCACGATTTAATTTTAGTTTGTAACCTACTGGTCCATTTATTGATAATTTAACATATCTATTTTTATATATCCATCTAATTAATGAAATAATTTTTTGGGGAAAAGGCAATTCTTTCATCAGAGCACAAAGATAGTTATGAGACACTGAGTCATGTGATTTCGCAAAGTCCGTTAAGTAGGAGGAATGGGATAGTTTCCCCTCCTCTAGAAATAATCAGACTATCCCAAATACATGATAATAGTGCAAAAATCGGGTGTGAGTCACTTACGCCGCTTTGACATTTATGTAATATATATTTCAAAACAGATCGTATTCTATTTGCTATACATTAACAAATAACTTAGAATCGATGTTTTGCATGTGTATCAGCCTTAAATTATTACTGGATGGTATTTGTTTACTTTTCTTTTTTAATAATATACCAATGGACGTAAAAAATCACCTACTACTAGTGGTAAATCCCAAAACGAATTAAATAACTTGACCATATCAGCCACTACTCTCTCTTTGTAACGAACCGCCCACTTAGCTCCTAGGCCGTCCCATCCTGTCGATGCCGAGAGATTTAACTGCAATTTGTATTTGCTCACTTGTAAACGGTTGAATTAAGTCTTATCGTTCGTGTTCGTCTAATATATTCATACTCTCTAAATTAAACGCCTTTAGGATATCAAAGTCTTTTATGGGCTCGTTGTCACTAAAGAATTTTTTATATTGATTGGTTATAGCTTCATAAACTTCATTACCACGGAAGATAATGTTCTCGTCATTTTGAAATTCATTTATGAAACGTTGATTGTATTTTTGTTTATCAATACACACTTGAGCTAAATTAACAGTTTCAGTTAATCCACATTTTTCTAGTTTAAGACGTTTTTTAATGCCATAGTGTTTCTGGAGGTATAATTTATTTATTTTACTTTGACAATATTTGACTTTGACGAGCCATTTCCTATCTTTCATAGAGCGTTGATTATACTCTGTCAAAAGGTCTTGGTAATAATTAATTAGTTTCATTTTATCGTGAAAATACTCTTTCGAAAAACATTTATATTCATAAATAAGTCTTTCCTTTTTTTATCCACATTTGCAGAGCAATTTTTTTCCGTATGGCTTACAAGTATTTTCATCGTTCCATATATCCGTAGTTATTTGAGAAAAACTGTCAAGTTCCAGTAACTCTTCATTAAGATGGCATGTATAGGATTCATGCAGATTGAGATTTAAGTCCCATTGCACAGAACTGTACAACATTAGGTGATCGGAAAACGCCAAACGTTTTACTTGAATTTTTTTAAATGAACTGATCAATTCCTGAGTGCAAAATATATAGTCAATTTTACTTTGACCTGTACTTGACATAAAGGTTATTAAAGGAATATGAGGGTTCAGTTTTTCCATACTTCACATAACTTAAATATTTCAATTACCCGTTTAAATGATTCACTATAATTATGATTCGATGCTTGACCATTAGGCTCGTAAATTGAGTTAAAATCACCGAGTAAGATAAAACGGCGTTTTCCTAGTCCTTGCAGAACACTTACTAATTCGTTTTTAAACAAATCCTCGCGTTTTTGTTTCATTTCTGAACCACTGAAAAAATATACATTGATCAGAATTATCTCGTCTATTTTGACAGCATAAATTCTACCTGACGTGGATTTATAGTATTCACTTACATGTATGTCCTGTCTAATAAGATATAAACATCATGCATGACTTTCAACATCATAATTTTTCAAATAATTATAATTACGCACATGAATATTGTGATATGAAATTTCCTGACAGGCTAAAATGTGGATGTTTGCTTCTTTGATACTTTTTTCTAATATTTTAGATTTAGTAGCACTGAAACTATGACATACGTTAAACGTAGCGATATTGATATCATACCTTCTCTGCATATTATCGGACAGACCCGATAATGCAAAGGTTTGTTGTATATAACCGGTTAGAAACCCTGTTATCACAATAAACAAAATAAATTTCACTTCCATTTTGATTATTTCTACTTATGTCTTGCAAGATTATAGATTGAAAGGCCGATAATTTGCATGCTACATCTTCAATAGCACTAATGTCCTTGAAGAGGCACTTCCCAAAAAAGTTATTCGTTATTGTCTGAATTCATGAGCCGCTTATTACCTTTCAGTCCTTTTAATTGTTTCTGACGCTTTTTTGTAGTAGAGGTTGTCTTAAATGTATTACTCACCTCAGCTATTCGTA
>JAGDQP010066120.1:0-10402 GCA_022664845.1 Lepisma saccharinum | reverse complement strand
TTCAAATCTGCATTTCTATTTTCTAAAAGCAGTTGTCTACATATAAGAGTCATAACATATTTATTTATATCTGCAGGATTACCAGATGTCCTCTCCTGGGAGGATATGTCATTCATTTTTCATCATACCCTCCCTAATTTTCTAAATAACTTGAAATGTCCTCCATTCTCTAGTGGCCAGATAAAAATGTTCCCAATTGGACATATTCGTACTCCTGTCATCCAAGTTCTTTATTGTAATAAAATGGTCGTTATCGAAATATAAAGCAAATGGTTCATCATTAGGTAACCACTTCCATTCTCATGAAATTTTATTGCTATATAGGAAGATACAATAAAAATGTAAAATTTTGTGTAACCTGCCCTGTAAAAGCTCAAATTTGAAAGTACGAAATGCTTCTATTTGTGAGTGTTTCTTTATTGGATTTTAAATGAGAGGTAGCCATAGTTGTTTATCAATTTTAGTATAGTTTTTTTTTTCATTTGTAACTGTACTGCCCCCCACTGATAAAATATGATCTTGTAACACTATATATGTGGATCTCTTTCATCCCAAAAAGTCGAAAATCTGGTTTAGCCGGATGCATTTGTTTGCATCATGTCCGGATACATGAGGTTTTAGCTTAGTATATTTTCTGATTTGAGGACATCCATATAGGTACACTATTTGTTCAAAATACAATGTATAGTCATGCTTCCAGTATTAAAACAACTATTTATAAGAGTTTATACCAACATAATTTATAGAGAAACGGGTAACCAACATTTAAACACTATCACCACAGTTAAGGTAAGCTGTTCAAATTTGGATAGTATTATGTTTTTATTTTAAATATTAATATTTAATTTTAATATTTTATTTATCAAACTGCTGTCAAATAATGAACATTACTATAAGCCAGAACAATAACTCATTTATTATCTTGCAGCTTGGAAATACAAGACCAGAAGCTGAAATATTTCTCAAAGGAACAGAAACAACAGTTCAGCATATGATAATGTTTGTTGCGAGACAGCAGACCCAAAACTAAGGATACATCAAAAGAAAAAGTTGAATCATTTCACTAAGAGAACACATTTTATAATTGTTTTCTAAACGTTTGATTTTAGCTGACATCTGTTGACAATTTTTGTCTTTCAAGTATGTGAAAAATAGATAGTCAGTCATAAGTCAATGATTCAAGTGTAAAAGTAAGAGATTCATGAAAGAATATTCTTCAGCTGTTGCAAAGTTACATTCACTTCTCTAAGAAATTTGAGAAAAGGGACTTAGGCTGTTCCTTTCCAAAACCCATCATTTGTAACAGAGAAAGGCCGTGAAGAATAGACTGGGCAGATTGAACCGGGACCCCTCTCACATCGAGTGTCAATACGCAGATTAGCAATAACAAAATTTGTAATTTTTTACAAATGTGCTTCTTTTGCTGCTAAACCCAAATCCTAAAGCCGGTTGGGACGTCTGGAAAGCCTACTGATCAGTATAAATATTGCATCGTGCAGAACAACTTTCCCATTATCCTACGTCACCTGATAAAACTGAAAATTATCGTAACTTGGATAATTTCTAAAAAAGAAAAATAAGCTTAATTTTAAACTTTCGATGTTACATCGTCCAGATTTCTGAAATACATATATCTCGGTTAATTGTGCAAAATCTGTTTAATCCAATATTTCAAAAATTGAGTTTTTAACATTCCCTATATACAATATCGGCTAAGTCCTTATAACATTTTAAAACAAATATGTGCTTTCTTGTGTTGTGCATTTCCAGACATATTAGGGAAGTCCTGTGCATTTCTAATTTCAAATTAACTTTCTCTAAACTAGGATTTTGTGACTTAGCAGCATTTGCACAAGCATCTCAAATGTAATTTGAGATTAATCAGAGAAGCAGAAATAAACTACATCATCCAAGGATTGGCAAAAATATCTTCACTATCTGAAACCCAGATGGTTCGCAATTTATGCGGGTTGCAGAGTATTTTCGGCACGATCTTTATCAAATATTCCTTTTAATTTATCTCTTCTGAATTCATTCGGGTATATCGCGAATGCAAACACCTTGCACTGTGTTACATTATCATCAGTGGCACTCTGCAATGGTGGTACCTTGGATTACGGACAGTCTATCTTCTCTCATTCCTTCCAACTTGTATGAATGAGAAGCCAGGGCCCATTTCAGAGTCCTCCGTGGTTCATCTACGATCCACATTTCCTTTACGATCGTTGAGAACACAATCACTTGTCTTAAAAATTTTAACTGTTGACTTTGATGGGTTTCTAAGATTCCATAAGCTGTTGATCCCTTTCTCAATGTTTCAAAAGGACTATGGTTTGTTAGATAGCAAATTTTTAAAAGAAAAACGCGTTTCTCGGTTGAATACACTGTCTTCACATTTCACTTCAACGCATTCAAACCAACACTGAATAAATTAAATACATCACGTGGTCAAAGAACATCAGAACGTGCTGCCCTCTCCAGAGTATTTCAAAACTTATTCCAAAACTAAAGTGTTCAGTTATTTATTGAGCACCCTATATTCCTTAGGTACAAATATGTATTGCAAACCTACATTTATTGACATCACTGACGCTCCTCTTCTTAAAGGGACAAAGTTCTAGCTCTACCAATTAGAAACCAAGTGACATAATTCGAGAATATATTTATTGAGTTTAACAGTGGTAGCGAAGAAGTTAACACACATTTAAAAATAGCTCGTACAAGTAGCGGATATGCGTAATATTTACGAGTAATTAGTACCCCTTTCATAACTGCAAGCCAGCCTGTATGGTCAGTAGCAACCGTCCTTTATACACCACTCACAGACAAGAACCTTCTTGGAATATTCTTCTATTTCCGCTCAATGGTTTCTCAAAATAATAATTTTAAAATTAAGTTCTGGAATGAATTACTTTAAAAATGTTATTTAAATTACCTATTACCACACATACATTCATAAAGTATACATAATATACTGAGAACAGCTGTGAGAACATTCTCTGATGAATGAAGGCCTTTTCTGATAAGCATTTTTAAGATAGGAATATTAGATGGAGCTGTTGTTCTCAAGCTGTTTCCAGGGTGCGCACATAAACTCTATTTCGTTTAATTTGTGTTATTAAACATTTAACTTAATAATTTTCGTATAGTTTTACCACTTTGCTACGTTAAGGCATTGCTCTGGTAGAGCTAAGAAACATACGAATAAAACTGAAAGTACCTGATATAATATGTTAGCTTTAAAAGGTTAATTACAATTAATAACAAAATGTCTGAATAGCACTTACGCGAGAATGATTGGCAGTTTCTGAAATTTAAAAGCTTGATTTATCAGAAAATTTTACACATATTTTACACAAAAGATTCAAATATATTGCGCAAATCAATGCATTCAATTTTCTCAAATAAAAACTATACTATTTGCCAGTTCATGTCAGAATTAGTAGGTTATTAGAGCACCACACTGATATATATATACATATAAACAAGTAAGCTCCGCGATTTTACTAGTCCCCTGAGAACATCACAAAGAAAACGAAGACTGGGAAGGTGAATCAAAAACTGTTGCGCAGATCCTTAAATGTACATGGAAAATTTAGAACCAACTTTTGTCAAAATGATTTCCTTTGTGCTAAAAATTAGGCAAAGACATGACAAAAGAACCCGATAAAATTGGACTTTGAAATCAATATATGTTATAAAGGGGGTGAATGCATTTTTTTTTGCAATATTTAGACCTACTACTCGTAACAAAGCGTCTCCATGCAAACAATCATGTCAACTTGCATGAGCCGAACTCAGTAAAATTTGGAACCTCTATTTCGAAGTGGTTTGGTCACTTTAACCGGATTTTATCTGAATATTACTAAGCTAATTGAAACGCGAAAATTTAACGCTCATGAACTACTTTTTACTGAGCAAATCATCTGAAAATAAAAGTTGGACATTTTACTGTGAGTTAGGCATATACAAGGCTTCCTTCACACCAAATTTCAAATTATATCTATGTGAACTCAGTTCAGATATTATTTAAGCCTGAAATCCGGAACATAGCGAAGGGCTATATTTAAACCTAAGTAGAAACAAAACATGTGTATTTCAACTATATGATGCATTCACTTTGTTAGGAGCTCTAAACAGTACCAAAATGTGCACTTTGTATCTCCAATCCATTCACAAAATAAAAGTTTTTCGATATCCATTTTGATGCAATTCGTTAGGCACTTTTCAGCCTAATGTTTAGCATAAAGAAATCGATTTTGAGGAAAGATGCTTCCAAATCTTTAACGTAAATTTCAGGAACTACATAATGGTTTGGATTCATGTTTAACTCTTACTATTTTCTTTTTAAATATTAAGTTTCCATACATAGTTTTGCGAGCAAAAAAATCACCCACTATGTTGAAAATATTGACACTACAGGAGATCTAAGAAATACAGATAATTTTCTTCAATGTGGTACTAATATCCTGAGGCATGTAGAAGGAACGCATGTAAGAAAAATTATTATTTGCTCTTTTTTTTCTAAAATTCGAAGATTTGTCATGGACTAAACCATTACGTTTTGAACTATTTCCAATTTATCTATTAAAGAAAGGAATGAATATGTATTGACAGTATATTTATTCCATTTCTTCAAATAAGATATCGAGATGGCAGCAGAAAACGCTTGACCAGCATTGGACGAATTTGTTTTGAAAAGAAACCATTTTCAATTTGAGCAAATGCGCGGAAATCACACTTTAAATGAGAACTAAGAATCGTCAAGGACATGAAAGAAATTCCTGGATGTTTGCTGCCAATAACTACAAATATTAACGTTTTCCTGAGACATAACGGGACATATAGAAATAAAATATCTCCAAATGTTTGACAGTGCAAACGCCAAAAATAAACGTTGACCAGGATACCTTGAACATTGACCGCTGTCATTACTATTCACTTTATATCACTACACATTACCACCTAACCATCCAGAGTCACAGCATATTGTTCGCACGACATCCCTCACTATATCTCACCCTCATCAATTGCAATGTAACCCATTAGTGTATTAACAGGGCTTCATCCATCTACATTAAGCCCAGAGTCGCCCCTGGGCAGAAGAATCATGATTACATTCGTCTTAATTGTTGCCAAAGTGTTGTGACGTGAAATAGCATCTCACCTCCATCATCCATAACATTATCAAGATTATTCCTCACCTAAAATATGTTTATGAGCAAAGCTCATGAAGTCCAAAACATTTAGAAGATATGTTATTATAAAGAATTAATAAAATAAAGTAAAAACAATTAGCCCATGATTTTTTTCCAATCTCAATCCTTTTCATCCAACTTCCCATCCCAAGTAGAGGGTGTAGCTCTCTGGGGGTGCTAGCTAGCTACAGCTAGGAAAATAAATACAGTACAATCTCAACCATCTTCATTTTAAATTTTCAACTATATGTCAATACTTTTAAAGTTTTATTCATATTATAGAAGCAGTTGGAATAGTAGTGTTAGTATACTGAGAAAAAAATGTCACTTGTTGACTCAAAAAAATTTCCTCAATTACAAAAATATTGGGGACAGCATAGTGATTTGTTAACGTTTTCAAATGAATATTGTAGCTTCCCATTGTGTCGATAGTGAAACATTTGCTTAAAACGCGATGGAGTTCTTGGCAGCCAGTAAGCTTTAATGTTCGCTACGTAAGCAATAAACAAATACACACATTTTTCTTTAATCAAACCCCATTAAAAACATTTTATCTCTTTCATTTAGTAATAGTTATTGGAAAAATTCTTCATAATATTGCCGAATAATTTAACACTTTTAGAGCGTGGTGGATCAGTGGTACAGCGCACAACTCTGGTGATTGGTTTGAACCCAGCTCTTTCTATGTGGGCTTTATGGTGTACAAACACCGTGCTCAGGGTTCCGTTTCCTCTCACTGTCTTCACTCCAACAATTCTCCTATTATCACCCATCCTGCCTGAGCCAAAATTGCCTAAGGGACTTTAAAAATAATTTCAAATTCTAACCTTCTCACTGAGTTTAGCTGCCGATATGTAATCCATATGTTTGTCATGCAATAAGGTCAGAGTCAGGTTGAGGAAGTCATGTGAATTATGAAAAGATAATTTTGAATGATTAGTTTTGCTCAGCAGGCAGGAGGAATCAAATACGTTAAGGCGAACCCACCTAGAATGACCCGAAAACAGTGCTTTTTTTTTATTTTGACTTTCTGAGTCGATTTATGATGCTGTTAGCTGACACAAATGCACCGTTACCGAGATGACACGAAACGTCACAGATATTACTTTTCCAGACACAAAAACAAAGACAGGAAATCGTGTTTGTCTTATGTAATTTGACCTAATCCTTTTATAGCACTCCCAACTATCGCAAAACAACTTTTACCAAGATATGACACGGAACGTCGCAAAAATTACTTTTCCGGACCCAGTTACAAATACTGGTAAATCGTGTATCTTTTATGTATTTGACCTTCTGTGTCGATTTTTGACACTCCCAACTTGTGTAAATGCAACATATGCGAGATATAACACAAAACGTACAAGAAAAAAATTTCCGGAACAAAAACAGCAAACTATATGCCGACTAAATTTGTAATTTGGGTAGTGCTGCCAGTCGGGCACCGTCTAGTAGTAGATAAATAGTTGGGGTAAGGTCGGCGCTGACCTGACACATGTGATGTACCTAGCTACCACTAGATGTCCCCAATACGCAAAGAACTCTATTAATTCACTCTATTATCACACGGCAAAAGTACGTCCAATGGACATTCATTGTATGTATTCATGCAATCCATTTTGTGTCCAAAGGACGTCCAATATAGGAGGGCCTTTCTAGGTGGGCCCGGGAAAGTAATATCTGGAAGTTTCGTGTCATATCGCGGTAATTAAGCGTTTTCCACAGTTAAAAGTGCTAGAAATCGTCTCAGAAGGTCAAAAGACATGAATAAACACATTTTTCGGGTCTTTATACGCGGGGCCACAAATAACCTTTACCTTAAAGACTCTGCTGGTTCGATAAGAAGTAATTTCCAAGCACTCAGGAATATTAAGCACAGGAACACATTATAACCACATTACAGAGCTGTTATCATAGATCGCATAATAAGCTTATTATGAGATCTATGCTATTATTCTGAACAGGACAGAGATAATGATTTTGTTAGTTTCATTATTGCGTGCAACGTGTAATTCGTCAGTTGTAACAGACCAATCTCATTGCACTAACTACAAAATTTAGATACCAGATGTGTATCTTTCGAAGAACTCGCCACGAATAGAATAAGCACGGCTTATGAAGCAAAATATTTAAAAGGCTACAAAGAGCAATAGTAGTTGATTAAGAATGTAGCATTTAAGATGGACTACAACATACAAGAAGCTTAAAACACTGATATCTTTATTTAATTTTATAAGTTAATGTTATCTTTGTAGTATATAGCGTAGACTAATATACACTGGGTACGTAATCCAACTGGTAGTATTTATCTCCATCTACCAGTGAGCACAGTAGATTTTTTCTTCTCTGGTGAGCGTTTAAGATTCTCGTTTGAGTGCCAACTTAGCACATTTTAGAATGCATATAATCGAAGTGTTTGATTTTAGCCTCGTAAACGCAGCATTCTAAGTAGTTTAATTAATTGTTGTTATTTGTCATTGTCAGTGATATTGTACGCGAGAAAGTTAGTGTCAATATTGTGGGCTAAATAAAATGGAGTCCCGCGTTGAAGAAAAGGAACACTTCCAAGATATTCTTCTGTTTAGACTTAACTGAGGACCAACAGTAGCTGAAGTCAGTAATTCAAGTTTAAATACACTTTGCTGGAAGGGTATGGAAGTAGTAAAATTCTGAGGACGCAAGATCTGGTGAATAAGAGGGATGTTGAAGAATCTCCCAAACCAAGCAACCTGGTTAGTGGAGTGTGACCATATCTTATCGTGTAGCAGCAACGCTTGATGCAGTCATCCAGGCGAGTTTTGTCAAATTGCGGGCAATAAACTTTATCAAAGGATAAACTTTTGTCCTTTCCTTTCTTTCCCCCTTTCTTATAATCACATAAAGGTACCATTTCTCGTCACCAGAAACAATACTGGACAGAAATAGTCAATGTTATCCATTCAGCTAAGCAATAACGAGTCATCAAAGAACCACAAATGACCACCGTGTTATTTTCGCTTAAAGCGTGCGGTATGCACACATACAATTTCCAAACCTTCCCGAATGTAAAAATTGCACGATGGTTGACTGGTGAATGTTCATTACATGTGCTAATCGTCTACTTGACGGACGTCGATCATCGTAAAATAACGAGTTAAAACTGTTCTCATCAAAGTCTGATGGTCATCATGAATGTGAAAAATCACTCAGGTCGAAGTAGCACTGTTTGGAACCATTAAAAGATTCCCTTGTATGAACCCACGTATATAATTTCTAAGATAGTGATGCAACTGTTTCTTTATTGTAAAATTACATTATTTGTTATGGGATGATTCCACTCAGAATTATTCAATGTTTCCTAGTAAGTTATGTCAGAGGATCCAATCACTTTCAATTTCTTCTTTTGAAGTAATCTGATTTGATTCCATGACACAGCACTTCCGGTAATGCATGAGAATTTCCATCAGTGATATGAATTTGTTGTGAAGTGAAAAATCGTAAATAGAATTTACCTAAATGGAACTTGTAATAAATAAGCATTCTACACATGGAAATGAGTGCCTTATGATTACGTTATGAGTGATTCAAGTCTTGAGTTACTTTAGATGTTCTCCACATCATTTAGGTCAAGTAATAAGTATTATAAAGACTTAGCTACCATCAGATGAATTAATGCCTAACCTAACGTAATGTTCAATTCTTAACACGAACATCCCACTAAAAGAGTATATCTATGTTAATGTGGATATTACACAGCTAATATGTACTAATATTACTATTAATATTTACTAAGTATAATATTACAAAGTAACTCAACTTTTCGGGAACAAATAAAAAAAACATTGAGTTGCTCTAACTCCAGAAATATATGACACAGGACTACAATATTATATTTTTGGGTGTTTCTCATCAGGTCCTACGAAAACACTAAAATTTATTTTAATAATCATAGATGGTGACGGAAATTTTCCACGTTTACTGGTTTGATCTGACATGCAACGCCCCAAATACTCAGTTAGGCCTAACGTCTTCTGTAGTTTCAATAACCTAGCGACATGGTTAGTCCAGCTAAAACTCGTTACAATAACCGACAGGTACGGTTAAGCCAACCGAGTTAAGTATTTTCAATAATAAACAAGCACATTTGCAGAAGCATAGTTGATTTGAACTTAGAGTAATCGATTTCATGTTGTTCAAAGTAATTTATTATACTTTGTATAATCATAGTAATTAACGAACTTGATCAGCACCACCTCTGTGTTCTGTTAGAAACCAGTAGTAGTCCCTCTTTAACTTCTTTTACTGAAATGTTGTGTTTCGTCGAGTAACAAAGCTATGTTACACATATCAATTTGTCAATATATCTAATGGCATTCCATTGTGATTACTTAGGTTAGTAGATGACTTACTTGTGTATGATCATTTATTTTGGTCGAATCAACGTGAATGTAGCTAATTAATTAACTTTATTGATGGTCTTTAGACATGTAAGATTCAGGTCTGGATAGGGGAGAAGAAGATTCGTGATGATGTGGTCCAGGGCCTAGGTTGAAAGTACCATACCAGCATTTGACTGGAGTGAAAGGGAAAACCCTGGCAAAAACCTCAGTCAGGATGATCGGACAATGGAATTTGACCCACGACCTCCCTAATGCTAAGTTAACGCTCTGCCACTGAGCCAAGACCGCTAGGTTTAATAATTGTAGTAATAGAAGCATATACATGTCCACCTCACTTCAGCAACTTAATTATATTTAAAGTATTTTGTCTTTAACATGCTCTGAGACTTTGATTATATTAACTGCAATTATTGATGTTTCATTATTCTCAACAATATACATAGATTATTTGTTAGTTTCATTATAAGGAGCAATGTGTAATTCGTCGCCTGTTAGGGACAAATCTGATTACACCTATTACAAAAAATGTAAATATAAATCATTACAGGTATGTTTATTTCCGATAATAGTACGAGGAACGAGTAATACAGAAACACGTTAGACACTATCGAGAGCAATGTAAGTAGATTTATTGTGTAGTATTGAAAGATGATCATAACTTATTAACAAGCTTTGGATGTAGTAGCCCATTTTTAGTTCCTTATGATTACATCCTTACCATTGTGCGGTGTGTAAAACAGTCTGCAATAAGTGAGTAATCCAACTGAAAATCTTAAGCTCCATCTATTAATTGACAAGGTAGATCTACTTCCCAAGGATGAAATT